>VWZE01020039.1:92005-122891 GCA_013396675.1 Eubucco bourcierii
CCCTCCCTTGCTCTACTGGCCACGCTTCTCTTGATGCAGCCTAGGACTCGGTTGGCTGTCTGGGCTGCATGTGCACACTGCAGGCTCATGTTGAGCTTTTCATCAACCCAGAATTAGCATTTCTAACCCCAGCCAGGATGTCCCAACCCAGGCAATGCTCCACAGTGGTAGGAGAGACTCCTGTTGTCTCACCCTTGGGTTTCTGCAGTAATGTAGCTCCAGAATCCTACATTATGAAATGTAGGGAACATAACTGCAGTTTAGAGAGCAGTCTTGATGTAATTTTACTTACTGCTACGATAATGGTTGGACAAAAAAGGAATTGGTGATGTCTCTTCTGTCGTCTGGAGTGCTGAGCAAAAGGCTGAAAGTTATTACCAACTGTCATTCCCCACAGCAGTCCTTGAAGGACATAATGTAAATGTCAGTGACTCCCTTTAAATCAACGCAGCTCCTTGACTTCAGTAGAAGTCAGGTTGATTTACACCAGCTGATAATTTGTCTGTTTCTTAAAAGCAGGAGCTGTGAAACCTACCGCTCGGTGGACTCAGCCCAGCGCTATCGGAAATCAGCACAACTTTCTGCCATCGACTTTATTGGCCAATGGCCCCGGTGAGTTATTACTGAGTGGTTTGTCTTACAATGTGCTGGACACCAATCAATAATGCTCCATGACATGGGCAGAGAGCTTGCTGTTAGGAGGAAGATTTACCATTTCCCACCATCTTACCACACTTACAATTTCTGGCTGCGCGGTGACTTCTGACATCTTTTAAGTCACCTGCCCCTCTTGAGAGCAAGGCAAGGTCACACTACTAGTAAGGTGGTGATTGCTTTAAAAATGCTTCAAGCCCACACTTCAGACATTAAATGTATTTGAACATGAGGAATTTTAGTGTATATGAAGGGATTTTAGTGTATATGAAGGGATTTTAGTGCATATGAAGGGATTTTAGTGCATATGAAGGGATTTTCTTGTCTATGAAGGAATTTCCTTGTCTATGAAGAAATTTTAGTGTATATGAAAGAATTTTCTTACATATGAAGGAATTTCCTTGTCTATGAAGAAATTTTAGTGTATATGAAAGAATTTTCTTACATATGAAGGAATTTCCTTGTCTATGAAGAAATTTTAGTGTATATGAAAGAATTTTCTTACATATGAAGGAATTTCCTTGTCTATGAAGAAATTTTAGTGTATATGAAAGAATTTTCTTACATATGAAGGAATTTCCTTGTCTATGAAGAAATTTTAGTGTATATGAAAGAATTTTCTTACATATGAAGGAATTTCCTTGTCTATGAAGAAATTTTAGTGTATATGAAAGAATTTTCTTACATATGAAGGAATTTCCTTGTCTATGAAGAAATTTTAGTGTATATGAAAGAATTTTCTTACATATGAAGGAATTTCCTTGTCTATGAAGAAATTTTAGTGTATATGAAAGAATTTTCTTACATATGAAGGAATTTCCTTGTCTATGAAGAAATTTTAGTGTATATGAAAGAATTTTCTTACATATGAAGGAATTTTCTTGTCTATGAAGGAATTTTCTTAGATATGAAGGAATTTTCTTAGATATGAAGGAATTTTCTTGTATATGAAGGAATTTTCTTGTCTATGAAGGAATTTTCTTGTCTATGAAGGAATTTTCTTAGATATGAAGGAATTTTCTTAGATATGAAGGAATTTTCTTGTCTATGAAGGAATTTTCTTGTCTATGAAGGAATTTTATTGAATATGAAGGAATTTTATTGAATATGAAAGAATTTTATTGTCTATGAAAAAATATTCTTTGATATAAAGGAATCTTCTTGTATATGAAGGAATTTTCTTGTCTATGAAGGAATTTTATTGTCTATGAAGGAATTTTATTGTCTATGAAGGAATTTTGTCTATGAAGGAATTTTCTTAGACATGAAGGAATTTTCTTACATATGAAGGAAATTTGTTATAGATGAAGACATTTTATTTTATATGCATGAATGTGTGGATCATAGAATCATAGAATGGTAAGGTTGGAAGGGAACTCAAAGTTCATCAAGTTCCAACTCCCTACCATAGGCAGGGACACCTCCCACTAGCACAGGTCACTCAAGGACTCATCCAACCTGGCCTTGAACACCTCCAGGGAGGTTGTGGAGCACAGAATCAACCAATGTGATCTTTGATCACATTCTGCACTTCTGTGATCCACAACCTCCCTGGGCAACCTGTGCCAGTGTCTCACCACCCTCATTACAAACAACTTCCTCCTAACATCCAATCTAAATCTCCCCTCTGCCAGTTCAAACCCATTGCCCCTTGTCCTGTCATTACAAGACCTTGTCAATAGTCCCTCCCCAGCCTTCCTGTAGCCCACTTCAGATACTGGAAGGCTACTATATGGTGTCGTCAAAGCCTTCTCTTCTCTCAGCCTGTCCTCAGAGCAGAGCTGTTGCAACCCTCTCAGCATCTTCCTGGCCACCTCTGGACTGGTTCCAACACTTCCATGTCCTTCCTCTGCTGAGGGCTCCAGAACTGCACCCAGGACTGCAGGTGAGGTCTGAGGAGAGCCGACCAAAGGGTCAGAATCCCCTCCCTTGCCCTGCTGCCCACACTGCTCTTCCTGCAACCCAGCACTCAGTTGCTGTCTGCGCTGCATGCAAGGTAAACATTCTTTTCATCTAGTGGAGACAATTTCAGAGTTATCAGATCAGAAGAATACTGTACATTTGTTCATGGTTATGACTAAAATAATGTAACACTGCCTTAATGTCCTAAAGTGTCTTCATTTTCACTCCTTGCATTTTCCTAGGCTGACAACATAATGTAAAAATCACTTCTTAAAATCTTTCAACCTCCTTAATCTTCACTTTGACTGTCTTCTGAGAGGGAGTGGGGATTGCAGTTTACATCTTAAAACAGAAGGGCTTTGTGACAGAGACACTGAGCTCTGGGTTGTGACACAAAACCCAGGAAGATGTATAGTAAAGTATAAGTAAGATAAGGCTCATGTTTTATTTTGTTATCTTTTTTTTCCCCCTTGTTTTTATTATTATGTTTTTTGAGATCTGAATACCTGATCTGTAGGCATGCAAAGATGATGCTGGCAGAGATTTCTTAGAAAGGTCTGATTGGTAGGAGACTCTTTTGGTTTCATTTGTTTATGTCTTTTTTTGTTTGTGTGATGTCCTTAGTTCTTTTCACAGTCTCACAGTATCACCAGGGTTGGAAGAGACCTCAAAGCTCATCAAGTCCAACCCCATACCACAGCCCTCAAGACCAGACCATGGCACCAAGTGCCACGTCCAAACCTGCCCTGAACACCTCCAGAGACGCTGACTCCACCACCTCCCTGGGCAGCCCATNTCTTCAATGGAGGGGCCCAGAACTGGACACAGCACTCAAGGTGTGGCCTAAGCAGTGCAGAGTGCAGGGGGAGAATGAGCTCCCTGCTCCTGCTGGCCACACTCTTGCTGATGCAGGCCAGGATGCCATTGGCCTTCTTGGCCACCTGGGCACACTGCTGGCTCCTGTTCAGGCAGGTGTCAATCAGCACCCCCAGATCCCTTTCTGTTTGGTTGCTCTCCAGCCACTCCCAGCCCAGCCTGTAGCTCTGCATGGGGTTGTTGTGGCCAAAGTGCAGCACCTGGCACTTGGATTTGTTGAGCTTCATCCCCTTGGACTCTGCCCATCTGCAGGTGGTCGAGGTCCTGCTGCAGAGCCCTTCTGCCCTCCAACCCAGCAACATCAACCCCCAGCTTGGTGTCAGCTGCAAATTTGCTGGTGACTGAGTCGATGCCTTGGTCCAGATCATCAATGAAGATGTTAAAGAGGAAAGACTTTTCAAGACTACAGTCCTGAAAAAGCAACTGGAGAACCAGAACCATTATTCTGTTCATGAGGAATAATCAATGTGTCCTAGAGAGAAGTTGGGAGTTTTATAAAAATTTCCATGACCATAAGGAAACTTCTTAAACTGAAAGAGAAGCAAAACAAAAACCAAACGGATAATTCTGGTAGTTTCCTTGGAAAGAACAACCCAGGGATCAGTACAGGTTGGGACTGAGCTGTTGGAAGGCAGTGAAGGGGAAAAAGATCTGGGGGTCCTAGTCTGGGAGGTTGAGCATGAGCCAGAAACGTGCTTTGGGGCCAGGAGGGGCAATGCCATTCTGGGATGGGTTAGAAGGGCTGTGTTTGGTAGGTCGACAGAGGTTTTGCTGCCTCTCTACTCTGCCCTGCTAAGGCTGCATCTGGAGTATTGTGCCAAATTCTGGGCCCCCAAGTTCAAGAGGAACATAGAACTGCTTGAGAGAGTCCAGCACAGAACCACAAAGATGCTGAAGGGAATGGAACAGCTCTGGTAGGAGGAGAGCCTGAGGGAGCTGGAGCTGTGCTGTTGGAAGAGGAGGAGACTGAGAGGTGACCTCAGCAATGGGTATCAATATGTGCAGGGTGAGTGCCAGGAGGCTGGAGCCAGGCTCTGCTGGGGGATGCTCAGTGACAGCACAAAGGGCACTGGGTGGAAGCTGAGGCATAGGAAGTTTCATAGAAACATGAGGAGGATTTTTTTCCCCTGTGAGGGTGACAGAACCCTGGCACAGGCTGCCCAGGGGGATGTGGAGCCTTCCTCTTGGAGGTATTCCAAACCTACCTGGATGTGTTCCTGTGTGATCTGGTCTGGGTGATCCTGCTCTGCAGGGGGTTTGGACTGGATGAGCTTTGGAGGTCCCTGCCATTCTGTGATTCTGTGCAACCAAATAAGTGGTTATTAAAGATAAATCATATGCATACATAGATTACCCTGAAGATTCTACAGGATTTCTCCTTGTTTCCTCCCTTCAACTCACCTCCCTGCTCTCTACAGCATTCTCCTTTTTCTTCCACCTACCTTAGTGTGGTACACTTCACTACAGATTCAAGGTCTGGACACCCTTTAGGCCTGATACTTGCAAAAGAGTTATTTCCCCCCTGCTCTCCTTGCCTTTTAGTTTCCTCTAGCAAAACTACAGTGAGGAAAGTCTGTGCCCACATGAATAGTAATGAACTAGTGAATTTTGATGTGTTGAGCTTGAAAATACAGCTACAGGGAAAAGACAAGAGAGAACCACACTGTCTATTATTCTTTCTTTGGCAATGCTGGAGAGAATTACACATATTATATATCCAGGAATTTTTCTTGTGTCACTTAGACTGCTCGTACAAGCATTCTTCTTCTTAGATATACAGATATCATCAACAAAGTACCATATCAGGGGGAAAAAAATGTTGATCTAATTAACTTTAAACCCACTGAATTAATTAATGAATGATTCTATAATAGATCTAGTCTGGATCTCCCTGGGGGTTCAGCTCACTTTTGGAAAAGGTGGTTTCTATGAGCTATGAAACTGGCACAGGTTGCCCAGGGAGGTTGTGGCTGCTCCCTCCCTGGAGGTGTTCAAGGCCAGGTTGGAGGAGGTCTTGACTGACCTGTGCTAGTGGGAGGTGTCCCTGCCTATGGCAGGGGGTTGGAACTGGATGATCCTTGAGGTCTCTTCCAACCTTACCATTCTATGATTTCAGCATGGTCTCATTTGCTTGATTTGCCTTTGCAGAACCTGAGGCAGCATCAGCAGCTCTCAGCACAAGGACATGGAACTGTTGGAGTGGGTCCAGAAGGGGCCATGAATATGCTCAGAGGGCTGCAGCAGCTCTGCTGTGAGGACAGGCTGAGGGATTTGGGACTCTGCATACTGGAGAAGAGGCGGCTTTGAGGATACCCTATAGTAGCCTTCCAGGATCTGAAAGAAGCTACAGGAAGGCTGGGGAGGGACTATTGACAAGGTCTTGCAATGACAGGACAAGGGGCAATGGGTTTGAAGTGGCAGAGGGGAGATTTAGACTGGATGTTAGGAGGAAATTGTTTCCAGTGAGGGTGGTGAGACACTGGCACAGGTTGTCCAGGGAGGTTGTGGAGCACAGAAGCACAGAATGTGATCAAAGATCACATTGGTTGATTCTGTGCTCCACAACCTCTCTGGAGGTGTTCAAGGCCAGGTTGGATGAGTCCTTGAATGACCTGTTGTAGTGGGAGGTGTCCCTGCCTATGGCAGGGGATTGGAACTGACTGAACTTTGAGGTCCCTTCCAACCTTACAATTTTATGATTCTGTGATTTCAACATGGTCTCATTTCCTTGATTTGTCTTTGTGGAGCCTGGGGCAACATCAGCAGCTCTCTGTCCTGAGAAACTGGGAGCTGGATGGAAAACACAGGGCTATGAGAAAGGACCTATAGTGATACTCCTTGTCATGTTAATTCTGTGCTGCTAACTCCCCTTGAATGGGCATCAAGGCAGTGATGCTGCAGCAGGTTTTCATAGGACCCAGCTCTAAGCTTCAGGCTTAGATTTTCTGTGCAGAACTACTGCTGGTGTGGCTGCCTTTCAAACCAGCAAACTGAAGAACAGTATGTTCCTTAAGTGTCTGTGCATGTGCATGCACACACACGTGTATGTGTGCACATACAGTTTATATATATAAAGTTATTGATAGGATTGCAGGCATTGGGGGTCAGGGTTGATGAAAAGCTCAAGATGAGGCTGCAGTGTGAATGCAGCCCAGACAGCAACTGTGTGCTGGGCTGTAGTAAGAGCAGTGTGGGCAGCAGGGCAAGGGAGGGGATTCTGCCCCTTCGCTCTGCTCTCCTCAGACCCCACCTGGAGTCCTGTGTGCAGTTCTGGAACCCCCAGCACAGGAAGGACACTGAAGTGTTGGAGTCAGTCCAGAGGAGGCCACGAAGATGCTCAGAGAGCTGCAACAGCTCTGCTGTGAGGACAGGATGAGAGATTTGGGGCTCTGCAGCCTGGAGAAGAGAAGGCTTCCAGGAGACCTTGGAGTCGTCTTCCAGGATCTGAATGGGGCCTGCAGGAGACCTGGGGAGGGGCTATTGACAAGGTCTTGTAATGACAGGAGGAGGAATGAACTTAAACTGGCAGAGGAGTGACTGAAAATGAATGTTAGGAAGAAGTTGTTTGCAGTGAGGGTGGTGAGACACTGGCACAGGTTGCCCAGGGAGGTTTTGGAACACAGAATCACAGAATGTGATATTTGATCACATTCGGTGATTCTGTGCTCCACAACCTCCTTGGAGGTGTTCAGGGCCAGATTGGATGAAACCTTNCCAGGATCTGAATGGGGCCTGCAGGAGGCCTGGGGAGGGGCTATTGACAAGGTCTTGTAATGACAGGAGGAGGAATGAACTTAAACTGGCAGAGGAGCGACTGAAAATGAATGTTAGGAAGAAGTTGTTTGCAGTGAGGGTGGTGAGACACTGGCACAGGTTGCCCAGGGAGGTTTTGGAACACAGAATCACAGAATGTGATATTTGATCACATTCGGTGATTCTGTGCTCCACAACCTCCTTGGAGGTGTTCAGGGCCAGATTGGATGAAACCTTGAGCAACCTGTTCTAGTGGGAGGTGTCCCTGCCTATGGCAGGGGGTTGGAACTGAATGATCTTTGCAGTCCCTTCCAACCTAAACCATTCTATGATTCTATATAAGAAAGCTCAAGGTGACATATGCTTGGTCTTCCTGTTGGAGTTCCCTAAGGCCACCTATTACAGAGAAAAATCCCAATATTTTAATTATTGGATCCATTCTTTTAATCATAGAATCACAGAATCAGTCAGGGTTGGAAGGAACCACAAGGATCATCTACTTCCAACTTCCCTGCCATGGGCAGGGACATCTCACACTAGAACAGGTTGGCAGAGCCTCATCCAGCCTGGTCTTAAACACCTCCAGGGATGGGGCCTCAACCACCTCCCTGGGCAACCCATTCCAGGCTCTTACCACTCTCATTCTGAAAAACTTCCTGCTCACATCCAGTCTGAATCTCCCCACCTCCAGCTTTGTTCCATTCCCCCTAGTCCTGACCATCATCAGTGCTTTTTAACGCCTTCATTTTTCCAGCATAAGAAGAGAGGATGCTTCAGATGTTACTTCTGAGGTGGTGGAATTGGAGTGGATGATGAGAGTGGTCATGCAATGAGCTGCAGGGAAGCACTGAGAACATGAGAAAACAGCACCTCTCCTTTTTTTTTCTTCTGGGCATTGCAGGAAGATTTCAGGATCTGCCAGGGGAATTTTCAAAGCACAACTGAGAGGGTTTTGATTTTTTGATCCCTATCAGGTCGCTTCTCGCTGTCTTCGTTGATATTGCCAAATGAATTTGCTGTTGCTAACATCTGTCAAATTACTGCATGGAAACTGCAGAGCTCTGGGGGTGGATTTCTGGTCAGTCAGCAAAGACTGATAACATATGATCCGATTGACCCAGGTCAAACCCAAACTGCTGATCCCAAAGTGAGATTATCCAAATCCTCTTGCTGAAACACTGAACCCTCCAGCTTCTCTCTCTTGTATTTAACGCATTTAAAAATAAATAAACACAATCCCTGCTGGAGTGTTTTTGAGCTTGGGAAATGTCTGAGCTATTTACCAACTGCCTTTCTTGACTGGCTTTGAAATCCTGATCTTCAGTCTGGACAGAGATTAGCTTTGTGTGTGCTGCTGGGGTCTTTTTTTAAGTCTGCTTTGTTTCTTAAACGGGCTTTAAAGGACTGTTGCCTCAACCTGCAGTCCCCTCTGGTGGCAGATGCTGTGGGTGTTGTAGCCTAGTAGTGTTCTTCATCCCTGGAGTATGTGGCCAGAGACCCCCTGCTCCTGCTGTGGGCAAAAGGAGAGGGTTTGGAGGTGGGTTGGACAGGCTGGGCAATGAAGACTCTATGAGCTCACCCTAGCCAAAGAGAAGCTGACTTTTCAGCCTGGAGAAGAGAAGGCTTCGAGGGGACCTGATAGTAGCCTTCCAGTACCTGAAGGGGGCCTACAGGAAGGCTGGGGAAGGATTATTTACAAGGTCCTGCAATGACAGGACAAGGGGCAATGGGCTTAAACTGGCAGAGGGGAGATTTAGACTGGATGTTAGGAGGAAGTTCTTTACAGTAAGGGTGGTGAGGCACTGGAACAGGTTGCCCAGGGAGGTTGTGGATGCTCCCTCCCTGGATGTGTTCAAGGCCAGATTGGATNATTCTAAAGCAGCTGGAAATTAGAGATTCTCTCTGAGTGTATACCAAAAATCCTTAAGGACATATTAGGATCTTTTCTGAGGGGCAAAAGGTCTTTTCATCCTTTCTTAGGATACTTCTAAATATTGATGTGAAAGACATCCATAAATGGTGTTGGGAAGTGATGATGGCTTCAGTCACAGCTGATGCAGAGCTGAGCAAAGCCTTTGACACTGTCCTGCACCACATCCTGCTCTCCAAGCTGGTGAGACATGGATTTGATGGGTGGACCACTGGATGGATAAAGAACTGGCTTGATGGCTGCACCTAGAGAGTGGCTGTCAATGGCTCCATGTCCCAGTGGAGGCCACTGACAAGTGGAGTCCCTCAGGGATCAGTCCTGGGACCAGTCTTGTTCAGCATTTTTGTTGGTGCCATGGACAGAGGCATTGAGTGCAGCCTCAGCAAGTTTGCTGACAACACCAAGCTGTGTGGTGCAGCTAACAGCTGCAGGGCAGGGATGCCAGCCAGAGAGACCTGGAGAGGTGGGCACAAGCCAACCTCATGAGGTTCAGCAAGACCAAGTGCAAGGTCCTGTAGCTGGGTTGAGACAATGCCAAGCACCAATACAGGTTGGGCAGTTAGTGGCTGGGGAGCAGCCCTGAGGAGAGGGACTTGGGGGAGCTGGTGGATGAGAAGCTCAACATGAGCCAGCAGTGTGCACTTGCAGCTCAGAGAGCAACCAGAGCCTGGGCTGCATCAGGCGAAGTGTGGGCAGCAGGGCAAGGGAGGTGATTCTCCCCCTCTGCTCCTACCCCACCTGGAGTAGTGCATCCAGTTCTGGAGCAACTATTACAAGAGGGATGTGGAGATGCTGGAGTGTGTCCAGAGAAGGGCCACGAGGATGAGCAGAAGGCTGCAGCTGTTCTGCTGTGAGGACAGACTGAAAGAGTTGGGACTGTTCAGTCTGGAGAAGAGCAGTCTCCCAGGTGACCTTCTTGTGGTCTTCCAGTATCTGAAGCGGGCTACAAAAAAGCTGGGGAGGGACTTTTTAGGCTATCAGGGAGTGACAGGACTGGGGGGAATGGAGCAAAGCTGGAGGTGAGGAGACTTAGACTGGACGTGAGGAGGAAGTTGCTCAGCCTGAGAGTGGTGAGAGCCTGGAAGGGGTTGCCCAGGGAGGTGGTTGAGTCCCCATCCCTGCAGGTGTGTAAGGCCAGGCTGGATGAGGCTCTGGCCAACCTGTTCTAGTGTGAGGTGTCCCTGTTCATAGCAGGGGGGTTGGAACTGGCTGATCCTTGTGGTTCCTTCCAGCCCTGACTGATTCTATGATCCTATCTTACTGTTCAGGAGCACAAGTGCAAAGCATTGTATTTTCCCACCTATGGTGCCCAAGTACCAAGTTGTTAAGACTTAGGAATGACTTCTTCTAAAGAGGAGTTCTCAGTAATTAGGTGACACCACCTGCAAGCCACAACTGCTTCTCAGTCATCTTACCTTCCCACTCTCAACTCCATGGCACTGCTTGATTCTGCTCTGCTTGGCCTTATTCAAATTTAGATATTGGTTTTATTTTCCCCTATCTGTAACACATTAATCCATACTACAGGAGGAAAAACCCCTCAAGGACATTTCTTCAGAAAGTCCTTTAATGTACAGTGCAGGGATATTTCATAATGCTCTCATGTTTATGTGTCTCTCTTTTTTCCCCTTTCTTTCTTTCCCAAAGTTCTTCTGCAGGAATATTTATTGTCACTTGAAATGGGAAGCATTTTGCTTCTCCAAATATTTAACAAAAAAGTTGTGTTTTTATAGAGAAACACTCCCCCCCCACACACACACTAAACAAATGAATACTGATTGCTTTCCTCACCTCTTCTCAGCTGCCAGATAACTTCAGAATGGGCCAGAAGCTTTCTAATTTATAAAAGAGAGGTGGAAATACTAATCAGACACCACTAAATATTTTATAGTAGCAGTAAGTAATGTCAATAAGAATTTAAGTGGGAAAAAGCTTCTCTGTAGCTGAACAATATGGTAAGGAAGGCTTCTGGATGGTTATATACAGCCTGTTTGGAGGGGCTCTTGATTAGAGACCACTCTATTAGTGGTACTGGAGGTAGAGTTATTTGGAGGGACTCTTGATTAGAGACTGCCCTGTAGGTAGTACTGAAGGTAGAGTCATCTGGAGGGGTTCTTGATTAGAGACCACCTTGTAGGTGGTACTAGAGGTAGAGTCTTCTGGAGGGGCTCTTGATTAGAGACCAATTATAGGTGGTACTGGAGGTAGAGTCTTCTGGAGGGGCTCCTGATTAGAGACCACCTATAGGTGGTACTGGAGGTAGAGTCATCTGGAGGGGTTCTTGATTAGAGACCACCTTGTAGGTGGTACTAGAGGTAGAGTCTTCTGGAGGGGCTCTTGATTAGAGACCAATTATAGGTGGTACTGGAGGTAGAGTCTTCTGGAGGGGCTCCTGATTAGAGACCACCTATAGGTGGTACTGGAGGCAGAGTTATTTGGAGGGGCTCTTGATTAGAGACCACCCTGTAGGTGGTACTAGAGGTAGAGTCATCTGGAGGGACTCTTGATTAGAGACCACCTATAGGTGGTACTGGAGGTAGAGTCATCTGGAGGGGCTCTTGATTAGAGACCACCTATAGGTAGTACTGGAGGTAGAGCCATCTGGAGGGGTTCTTGATTAGAGACCACCCTGTAGGTGGTGCTGGAGGTAGAGCCATCAACCCATCATCCATTACCTTGGGGGAAGAAAAAACTTCATCTTTCCTCAATATTTGTTTGTTTTTATTTTCCTCCATGGAAAAATTCAAAGAGAAAATGTTTGTCTACACATGGGAAAGGAATTTTTTTTTAATTATTAACAAAAATTATATTAATAATCATGTTTATTAATAATTAAGACAGTATTATTATCGAATTGTTATCATTATTGTATTATTTGGCAACCTCAGTGTGTTTCTTTGAGCTTTAATTAACACTACATAGGAGCAGAGGGTTTTATATCTTTGGGCAGTCAGTAGCCTGCCAAAAGCATGAAATTGCTGTTTTAAAATGGCATTAAAAAAACAAAATAAAGCAACCCAAACAGCTCTTCTTTAGCATGATAGTTCCTTTAAAACATTAGGCTTTCAAAGTTCCAGTTTTTAGGCATGGACACTCTGCTTTTCAGCAGCAAGACTTCCCCATCCCAGTCTTTTGGAGGTGAAATGAGGAGGAAGCAGCTTTCTGGCACTGTTAGATTGAACACTGGAAACTGCTGGAAAATATGAGGGTGTTAGGCATCCAAAACTGATATTAACAGGCAGAGGAAGAGGTCAGAGTAGATGATACAGCAGCTGGTAGCACACTGAGCTGCTTAGGCACTACCCTCTGGCATATCAGAGTACGTTTGTGTGTGTGTGTGTGAGTCCAGAAAACAAACCACTGTATAAAAAGAATAATTGCTCTAATGGTACAGAAACAAATCCAGAGTTATTCTAATTATTACTGGATGACATTTGCATTTTTCTCTGATATCAGCAGGTGAACCTGTCACCTAGCTTGTCTTTAGAGATAATGAAGCACTCAAATTCCTTCCTTGTCATTTATACCAGAGTTTATTTTCACGATGTTTCTTGGGTCACTTGACTCAGTGAAGTGATTCTCCTGTATTTAATCCCTGCACAGATCTCTGTTTCTGCAGCATCAGTCCTATAGCAATTGAATTTACTCTAAATGGGAATTTCATAGAATTATAGAATGGTAAGGTTGGAAGGGACCTCAAGGATCATCTAGTTCCAACCTCCTGCCATAGGCAGGGACACTTCCCACTAGTACAGGTCACTCAAGGATTCATCCAACCTGGCCTTGAACATCTCCAGGGAGGTTATGGAGCACAAAATCACCCAATGTGATCTTTGATCACATTGGGTGATTCTGTGTTCCACAACCTCCCTGGGCAACCTGTGCCAGTGTCTCACCACCCTCATTCCAAACAACTTCCTCCTAACCAGTTTCAATCTACAGTTTCCTCCTAATCCAGTTTCAATCTCCCCTCTACCACTTCAAACCCATTGCCCTTTGTCCTGGCATTACAAGACCTTGTCAATAATCCCTCTCCACCCTTCCTGTAGGCCCCTTCAGATCCTGGAAGGCCACTCTAATGTCTCCTGGAAGCCTTCTCCTCTCCAGGCTGCAGAGCCCCAACTCTCTCACCCTGTCCTCAGAGCAGAGCTGCTGCAGTCCTCTGAGCATCTTGGTGGCCTCCTCTGGATGCACTCCAACACTTCCATGTCCTTCCTGTGCTGGGGGCTCCAGAACTGCACACAGGACTCCAGATGGGGTCTGAGGAGAGCAGAGCGAAGGGGCAGAATCCCCTCCCTTGCCCTGCTGCCCACACTGCTCTTGCTGCAGCCCAGCACACAGTTGCTGTCTGGGCTGCACTCACACTGCAGCCTCATGTTGAGCTTTTCATCACCCCAGACCCCCAGGACCTGTTCCTCAGGGTTGCTCTCAGCCATTCTCCACCCAGCTTTCTTTGTTATTAATTGAAACTGGTAACACTCTTTGGGTCAGCTCACACACACGTGTCTGGATCACTACGAATCTCCTTGCCATTAATGATACTGACTCTCTTCTCTTCATCCTGTGCAGAAATACTGGTGTTGTAGGGTATGTTGCATGCTTCCACTTTTTTTCCCCATAGTCCTAACAGCTGCCTTTTCATTATGTGACATTTAAGCATTTGACTTAGTACCATGAGGATAAGTAGGGAAATTGAGCATCTCCCCCTACAAAGAGAGACTGAGAGCCCTGGGGCTGTTCAGCCTGGAGAAGAGAAGACTGAGAAGAGATCTGATCAATGTGTACAAATATCTGAGGGGTGGAGGGCAAGTGGCTGGGGCCAAGCTCTTGTCAGTGGTCATCAGCAATAAGGCAAGGAACAGCTACAGGCTGGAACAGAGGAGGTTTCAGCTCAACATGAGGAGAAATTTTGCAGTGAGGGTGGCAGAGCCATGGCACAGGCTGTCCAGGGAGGTTGTGGAGTCTCCTTCTCTGGAGACTCTCAAGACCTGCCTGGACATGTTCCTGTGTGAACTACCCTGTCTGATCCTGCTTGGCAGGGAGGTTGCACTCCATGATTCTGTGATTCTGTGCTTCTGAAACTTGATAATACATGTGCCTGGGAAACAGCAACAGCAGCAGCAGCAACAACAGCAATAACAACAACAACAATCCCTGTGGAATAACTTCTTTTACAAGATCTTTACAAGTAGTTAAGAGTTTTTAAAGTAACCCCTAGTTTTCTTACCTATTTAGTATCTGCCTGCCACATTTTTGGCACAATCTAGAAAGTTAATCATTCATAACTTTTCATCTCAGGTAGAAAATGTTTCTCTATTTGAAAATAATTATTTTTTCCTGATGAATCTTCATCTCATTGTGTTAAAGTGAAATACCTGTGGGTAAGCTGCAGGCTTAAACAAACATTCTTTTCATGTGACTCTACCATAGGGAGAGTTACCCCACCTTTAATTTGTGCTTTGAAGATACATAAGTCATCTAATCAAGGAACAGAAGTAATATAGGATGACCTGCATAAATGGTATAGAACTGCTTGAGAGAGTCCAGCACAGAGCCACAAAGATGCTGAAGGGAATGGAACAGCTCTGGTAGGAACCTAAGGGAGCTGGAGCTGTGCTGCTGGGAGAGGAGGAGACTGAGAAGTGACCTCAGCAATGGGTATCAACATGTGCAGGGTGAGTGCCAGGAGGCTGGAGCCAGGCTCTGCTGGGTGATGCCCAGTGACAGGACAAGGGGCAGTAGGTGGAAGCTGAGGCATAGAAAGTTTCGTGGAAACATGAGAAGGATTTTTTTTCCCTGTGAGGGTGACAGAACCCTGGCACAGGCTGCCCAGGGGCGTTGTGGAATCTCCCTCTCTGGAGATATTCCAAACCTGTCTGACTGTGTTCCTGTGTGATCTGCTTTAGGCAATTCTACTCTAGGCAGAGGGGTTGGACTGGATGAGCTTTGGAGGTCCCTTCCACCCCCTGACATTCTGTGATCCTATGATTCATTCTATGATTCTATAAATCGCACATTTAATGTTAAAAAAAAAAAAATTTTGTTTGGAGCAGTTATTTGTGAATAATAAGCACTGGATAACTTTTGCTAACCAAATGTGCAGAATTTGCAGTAAGGGTTTGATGAAAAAGGACTTTTGTTTTATAATTTTGAATGGATAGAGTGGTAGTTGAAAGGTAAGAAGCAAAAAAATAACATCACCAAAAAAAATTTATTCAACTCATTCCTGATATTCCTTTTTAACAAGGTAAGAAGCAAAAAAATAACATCACAAAAAAATTTATTTGACTCATTCCTGATATATCTTTATAAGAAGGGAAGAAGAAAAAAAAAAAAACCAAAACAAAAAAACCTCCCTCAAACCTAAAACCAAAAAGCCACAAAACCCCCAAAATATTTAAGTCATTCCTGATATTTCTTTTTAACAAGGCAAGAAGCAAAAAAACTGAACCACAATATACCCCAAAATATTTAACTCCTTCCTGGTATTTCTTTTTAACAAAACAAGAAGAAAAATGAACAAAGAAATAAAAACTCCAAAATATTTAACTCATTCCTGATATGTTTTAACAGAGCAAGAAGCAAAAAAAACCCAAAACCCAAAAAAACCAAAAACACCTCAACAAAACCAAAACCAACCAAGCAAACAAAACAAAACCACAGACCCCCAAAATATTTAACTCATTCTTGATATTTATTATTTTTTAACAAAGCAAGATCTACCTTTTTTTTCAAACATATGTCACTTCTTTCCACTACAGGTGAGCAGACATCACTGCAGACAGGTGCATAAAGCTGCATTCTGTGTCTGCAGAGTCCACCCCACCTATACCACTGCAGCCATGGGCAGGTTGGGCGCTGCTGCCGCTGTGCGAGAAGCAGCAGCCCTGAGTGCTCCCTGGCTCTGTAAAAAAAAAAAAACAAGGGAGAAATCATCTCATCTCCATTTCCAAGAGCTGCTAATTACATACAGCATATTAAATCGAGTCCACTTGGGGAAAGACTCCCTTAATTAATTAATTTAATTAGCAATAAGGCAGAAGAGGGAGATATGGTTATCAGGAGATAATCATACCTTTGGGACACCGGATTGCGAGGACAAGCTTTCCTTCATCTCTCTCTCTTTCTTTTTTTTGTGACTCTGGTTTATCACTTTTATGTGGTTTTAATAAATAAGTTAGTGATTCAGCTGCCCAGTGTTACCTTCAGTACTCCTGAAATCTCCCTTAGAGCAAAGCAAATGTAATCACAAATGAAACAGATGCCTTCGTAGTCATAGAATCATAGAATGGTTTAGGTTGGAAGGGGCTTCAAAGCTCAGCCAGTCCCAACTCCCTGTCACAGGCAGGGACATCTCCCACTAGAACAGATTGATCAAGGTCTCATTCAACCTGGTTCTGAACACCTCCAGGGAGGTTGTGGAGCACAGAAACACCCAATGTGATCTTCAATCTTCAATCTTCAATCACATTGCATGATTCTGTGCTCCACAGCCTCCCTGGGCAACCTGTGCCGGTGTCTCAACACCCTCACTGCAAACAACTTCTTCCTAACATCCGGTTTCAATCTCCCCTCTGCCATTTTAAACCCATTCTTCCTCATCCTGTCATTACAAGACCTTGTCAGTAGTCCCTCTCTAGCCCTCCCGTAGCCCCCTTCAGATCCTGGAAGGCTACTCTAAGGTCTCCTGGAAGCCTTCTCTTCTCCAGGCTGCAGAGCCCCAACTCTTTCAGCCTGTCCTCAGAGCAGAGCTGCTGCAGCACTCTCAGCATCTTGGTGGCCTCCTCTGGACTGACTCCAACACTTTCATATCCTTCCTGTGCTGGGGTCTCCAAAACTGCACACAGGACTCCAGATGGGGTCTGAGGAGATCTGAACAAATCTTTGTTCAGATGTTTGAATTTTTCTGGTTTGATACAGGCCATAACCAGACTTGCACACCTCAGTAGTCTGTAACTTCTCCAGAATTCAAGTGGGTTGAGGCACAGCCAGGATGGCAGTATGCTTCTGCTTTACCCACACAAATCACAGGTCTGCATCATTTTACTTTTCTACATCTATCTTCTGAGCTAGGCACATCCATGCAGTACCTTTAAAACTGTTAGATATCATTTCCCCACAAGAGGTTAATTTTAGTGGCTCAAAAATTACCAAAACTAAGGTATCTTGATGTAGAAAAGCATTTCTCTTAAGAAAACCTTGAGATGACAACATTTACTGCCACTTTACTCTGCTCTTGTCAGACCCCACCTGGAGTACTGTGTGCAGTTCTGGAACCCTCAGCACAGGAAGGACATGGAAGTGTTGGAGCAGGTCCAGAGTAGGGCCACAAAGATGATCAGAGGGCTGCAGCAGCTCTCCTATGAGGACAGGCTGAGAGAGTTGGGGCTCTTCAGCCTGGAGAAGAGGAGGCTTCGAGGGGACCTGATAGTAACCTTCCAGTATCTGAAGGGGGCCTACAGGAAGGCTGGGGGAGGATTATTTACAAGGTCCTGCAACAACAGGACAAGGGGCAATGGGCTTAAACTGGCAAAGGGGAGATTTAGACTGGATGTTAGGAGGAAGTTCTTTACAGTGAGGGTGGTGAGACACTGGAACAGGTTGCCCAGGGACGTCGTGGATGCTCCCTTCCTGGAGGTGTTCAAGGCCAGATTGGATGAGGCCTTGAGTGACCTGTGCTAGTGGGAGGGGTCCCTGCCTATGGCAGGGAGGTGGGACTAGATGATCCTTGGGGTCCCTTCCAACCATACCATTCTATGATTCTATGATTTAACATGCACAAAGGAATTAATACTCTGCTGTGATCAAATTCAGCCAGTTTTTGACTTGCTTTGGTTTTTGCTTAAATGGGAGTTATGTCCTTTATAGGTTTGATAATCTATGTGAGCTGAAGTCTTCCATCCAGCAATTAAACGTTTTATATTCACTAAAAATAATTCAAGTCTCACAGCAAAAAGTGTTAAAGAAAAGAGGAATTTTCTTACCCACCTCTTCCAGCACTTGCCCTAAACCTGAAATATTTCCTGTACCATCCAAAATGTCTCTTAAACTATCTAAAGACTTTGCCCTGCAGTGAAGCAGTGGAGCTGTACCTCACATCCACTGCAGTACAGGCACTGAAAGTTCCCTCCCGCCAGCACTACAACCCAACGCCTATCATGCTATTTGCTTCCTCCCTGTCTGGTTCACTTACTTTCCCTCCTCCTGCTTTTTTTTTTCAATTGACAGAGTGCCTTCTCTCTTCCATTACAGCAGCCTTATTGTTGCAACAATAATGGAGATTATGTCTACTAGTAAAGAGGGACTCGACCTCCTCCTCCCTTGCTCCCAGCAGTTTGTACGTGCGCCATGCAAGCAGGGCGGTGTGCCTAAGCTGATCTATTTTGTCTCTTATCCCTTCTGTTCCTCTCTCCTACTCCAGCTTTCTTTGTGTGTGCAAGTATTTCAGACCCTGTGATTTTTAAGACCTGATGCTAACACCTGACCTCTTTGTTGTGCTTCTGGTGGAATTCAACTTCTTCAAGCCCCAGCTGCTTGCTGAGAGGTTAGAGAGAGCGGATTTCATCTCAGCCTCACCTCCATCCTTTTGTTCTCACCCAGTGAAGGTATAGAGCAATGCTGAAAGCCTTAAACCATCCATTTATTCAGGGCTACTCATGCTGATGTTAGTCCTTTGCTTCTTTAGCACAAGGAGCATGAGGGAAGCCAAGTGCAAGATACAGAGTAGAGGACAAAAAAAAAAAAAGAAAGCAAACAAACTGGAGCTCATAAACTGTATAAAGAGAGATCACCTAAATCGACAAGAAGCCAGCAGAGTAATCCTCCTTGTGTAGTTTAATTAAATTGAATGTTCCTCAAAAGTGATGTTACACAAAAAAAAAAAAAAGTGAGACTCACTGCTGGCCATTTAATAATTCAGCTCTCAGTTTGTCAGTTAAAGGATTTAGGAGTCCCTCGCATCGTGCCTTTGGATTTGATAAGTTGGGTCGGCTCCGCTCTGCCCTCTCTGCTCTGTTGGACTAAACCAGAAAGGAAACATTGTAAGGAGAATCTGTTTTTAAAAAAAAAAAAAAAAAAAAAAGAGAGAGAGAGAGAAATAAAAATTGAGATCTACTATTTTTCCTAAAGCAAAATGTTCTCTTGTTATTGAGTCTCAAATGAGATTCAATACTGCATATCCCACAGGAACAGCTCAGGCATCTCCCGAAGATTTCTGACTTCAGCAGAAACAATACTAAAAGATGACTGTAATTTTGAACACTGCCATGACTTCTTGCTCCAAGTAAAACATTTATATATCTCTCTTTCCCCCACACTTAACTTTTATTCCAAATGCTCTAGATGGTAGCTGAATGTATGCCTACAAGACTGCAAAGAGGCAGAAGGTTCTGCAAATGACATCCAGGCACCATGAAATTACAGTCTTCAGAGCGTATCGGTAAGAGGCTAATTCCATATAATTTCTCACTCTACTTACAGTTTCAGTCATGATGAAGAGGTGTCAGAATTTTAATGGCCATTATATTTTGTGATTTATGCTATTTTTGCTGTAGTGCTTTGACCTTGCTGTGTTTTGGTTGGGTGGGCATTCCACCCTCCTTGCTAGGAGCAAATTTCCAAGGCACACACGTACCTAACAGGAGAAGAATTGGGGAGGGATTATTGACAAGGTCTTGTAATGACAGGCCAAGGGGCAATGGGTTGGAACTGGCAGAGGGGAGATTGAAACTGGATGTTAGGAGGAAGTCCTTTACAGTGAGGGTGGTGAGACACTGGCACAAGTTGCCCAGGGAGGTTGTGGAGCACAGAATCAACCAATGTGATCTTTGATCACATTCTGTGCTGTGGACAGCCTCCCTGGAGGTGTTCAAGACCAGGCTTTGATGAGTCCTTGAGCAACAGGTTGCCCAAGGAGGATTTAGAACCCATTCTGTGCTTCTGTGCTCCACAACCTCCCTGGAGGTGTTCAAGACCGGGTTGGATGAGTCCTTGAGCAACAGGTTGCCCAGGGAGGATGTGGAGCCCATTCTGTGCTTCTGTGCTCCACAACCTCCCTGGAGGTGTTCAAGACCAGGTTGGATAAGTCCTTGAGCAACAGGTTGCCCAGGGAGGTTGTGGAGCATAGAAGCACAGAATGTTCTTTCAGATCACATTCTGTGCTTCTGTGCTCCACAACCTCCCTGGAGATGTTCAGGATCAGGTTGAATGAGTTGTTGAGTGCCCTGAATTAGTGGGAGGTGTCCCTACCATAGGCAGGGTTGGAATACCAGTGTTGGAATTACCATACCAGTGTTGGAATTGGGTGATCTTTGAGGTCCCTTCCAACCTTACCATTCTATGATTCTAAGGTGTGCTAAAAATGTTTCCAGATGAATAACTTCATGGGAAGAAGAGGGGGAGGAAGATGAAGATTCAGCAAAATAGGAATGACAATGGAAATAAAGAAAGAAAGAAAAAAAAAAAGCAGCAACTGAAGGTCTCAGCTGAAAGAGAATCTCAGATTCATTTATCCTTTCCAACTTTAAATAACTTGAGCAGTAGGTCTGAGGTGGATTTTCTGACATGTGCTATTAAGACCTCATTTATAATCACCTTATTAGTCTTGCTACCCTTGCTTCACTTATATTTGTCCCATCACACTCTGAAGTATTTCCTCTTAAGTGATATGCTTAGCTACAGGCTTCTGAGGTCCTGCTGCTGTACCCTTGCATGGGAACAGTTTTCTGCTCTTGGCAAGGTGCCTGTTCGAGCTCTTGGGAGGGATAATGCAGTGTTTGGCACAAAAGTTGTGCAGTCAAGGAAAGGGACATGATAAAACTCTTGATTTATCTATCTTGGACTGAACACACTCAGTTCTTGACACAAACATGTTCTCCAGTGACCCTGGCAGAGTCACTTCTTTGTGTTTCCTGGAAGGAATTGGTTCTTTGCATACTGTTTACATAAAAATGGTGGTAGCTGTGTGGTCTGTGTTCAATAGACACCATGCCTCTAGCCTCATTTTAGTTGGGGCTAGATGTAGGAATCACCAGATTTGACCAAATGCCTGAGAATGGTAGAAGCAGCTGCAAAAGCAGGGTGTCTCAGGACAGTCCTCCGTAGGGATAGATGCATTTCACCCAGCCTTCTTCCCAGGTTTTTACTGCCTGCCAAGCAGGTTGATCCTCAGTTGCTTTGTTAAAGCCCAGCTCAACTGACTAGCTGGATCTATGCATAATTAGGTTATGGTTCTTTAGTGGTGTTTAAGAGGGACAGAGATCTGCTGGAGAGGGTCCAGTGGAGGGCTAGGAGGATGATTAAGGGACTGGAGCACTGCCTGATGAGGAGAGGCTGAGGGGCCTGGGGCTGCTTAGTATGGAAGAGAGAAGACTGAGAGGGGATCTAGTAAATGTTTATAAATGTCTGAGGGCTGAGGGTCAGGAGAGGTGGGGACAGGGACTGTTCACTTGCTGCCTGGCATAGGACAAGGAGCAATGGATGGAAGCTGCAGCACAGGAGGTTCCAGCTCAACACAAGGGGAAACCGCTTTACTGTAAGGGTCCCAAAGCAGTGTCACAGGCTGCCCAGAGAGGCTGTGGAGTCTCTTTCTCTGAAGCCTTTCAAGACCCATCTGGACATGTTCCTGTGTGATCTGAGCTAGATTATTTGGTCCTGCTCTGTCAGGGGAATTGAACTCGATGCTCTCTTTGGGTCCCTTCCAACCCCTGACATTCTGTGAGCCTGTATCACAGGCCCACCAGGAATCAAGCTCAAGTGCTGTGAATACACAACCTGCTGTGTGAACATCCACAGGGGCAGTGCAGAAGTGGTGTGTTGCAGTGCTGACACTCAGCAGCAACTGTCTAGAAGCGTGCCATGTAGCTGTTGCATTTACTGGTAAGAGGAGAAGGCTGGGTGTGAATAGAATCATAGAATCATAGAATCATAGAATCATAGAATCATAGAATGGTAAGGTTGGAAGGGACCTCAAGGATCATCTAGTTCCAACCCCCTGCCATAGGCAGGGACACCTCCCACTAGTACAGGGTAGTCAAGGCCTCATCCAATCTGGCCTTGAACACCTCCAGGGAGGGAGCATCCACGACCTCCCTGGGCAACCCATTCCAGTGTCTCACCACCCTCACTGTAAAGAACTTCCTCCTAACATTTAGTCTAATAATAGTGTCCATGTACTATTTGTACCCCAGTTAGTAGCTGGTAAACATTGACAAGCTCCTCCAAACTGCTGTTTCAACATGCAGCAGCTCTGTGCCTCTCTGCAACAGCATTTTCCTTCACCTAAATCAGCTCAGTCCATGCTGGTGTGGCAGGGTATGGGAACTCTTGGCAGGACACAGACTGACACTGGGAGGTATGGCAGGACTAGGTTCAGCACAAATTCAATCCATGTTACAGTAATGTAAATTTAAGGACCTGTTTAATTGCCTTTGTCTCAGATGTAAGATGTCTCTGCTTGACTGCTGTGTAATTAAGACTTGCATTGCTGTGCATGTGCCTCGTGCCTATAAACTGGAAATACAAATATTAGGCTGAGACCTGTATACCATAGCACAACCTATTTCAGAGGTAAAGTAGGCTTGCTGGAGTTTATGACATGGTGAATACGCAAGGTAAGTCAACTTTGGTTTCTTTAGAGGAAAGAGAAATTTCTCATACAGGCTTTGCAATTTTTAAATGAAGTATTGACTTTTTCTCAGATTGCTTTGTCTAGTTCTGGTTCCAGTTTCCTTGTAACTACTTCTCTAGATGAGATATTTAGAAACCAGGAATGCTGATGATTTCCAGGGAGCCTTTCTTGATGAGAAGGGGGCAATAAAGGGGTCATTCAGATCTTGCCTGTTGCACATTTGATGGTGTTCACCTCTCTTAAAAAGACTCAATTATTTGGATACGAATTTGTAGTGTAAAATCATAGAATCATAGAATGGTAAGGTTGGGAGAGAACTCAAAGATCATCTAGTTCCAAACCTCTGCCACAGGCAGGGACACCTCCCACTAGTACAGGTCACTCAATGACTCCTCCAACCTGGTTCTGAACACCTCCAGGGAGGTTGTGGAGCACAGAATCAACCAATGTGATCAAAGATCACATTCTTTGTTTCTCTGCTCCACAACCTCCCTGGGCAACCTGTGCCAGTGTATCACCACCCTCACTCTAAAGAACTTCTTCCTAGCATCCAGTTTAAATCTCCCCTCTGCCAGTTCCAACCCATTGCCCCTTGTCCTGTCATTACAAGACCTTGTCAATAATCTCTTTTCAGCCTTCCTGCAGGCCCCCTACAGGTCTTGGAAGGCTACTCTAAGGTCTCCTGGAAGCCTTCTCTTCTCCAGGCTGCAGAGCCCCAACTCTCTCAACCTGTCCTCAGAGTAGAGCTGCTGCAACCTTCTGAGCATCTTTGTGGACCTCTTCTGGACCTACTCCAACAGTTAATGAATGAACACACTCAAGGTCTGCCTCCATCATACTGAAAAGGAAATGTAACATTCATTTTATCTCAGTTTACAAAGGAAAATACCTTCCAAGAAGCAGCAGGTCACACTTTGCTATAAACAAAAGTCCAGACTTAAGTGAATTACCAAGGTGTTGGAGAGATTGGCTATCAGAAAATTTCAGATGCTTAATGAATTCCTCGTAGCATAATCCCCCAAATGCCTTCTGTCACAGTTATCTGAAAATATTTCATAGCTTTTCAACTTGCTTGCAGAAAATTTATTATTCACCTGTGATTTAATGCTAGTTTGAAAAAGAAGCAATGCAGGAAGAGGGGGGAAAAAAAAAAGACAGTAATTTCCCTTATCATATTAATTTTCTCTGGAAATTACTTTCAGTACTTGTATCCAAAGTGAAATCTTGAGCCAAGTTTTTTGAACTTGGTGCAAAATGTGATTGAAGTCAGCTGCCTGATTTGGTTTATTAAATGATATTTTTATCTTTTTGTCAACCTAACCCATTTAAATTTGTGCTTTCTGGATGGAGAAGAAGCTCCTGGGTGAAGATCACGAAGCTGTGTAGGGTGAGGCCTTTGAATCATTATAACAGTGCATTGTGTTTGCATGATAGAACATAGGGCATGAGGAGCTGCAGAGTTTTTGCCTGTGTGTTTTGAGGAGCTCTTTGAGTTTATTTTTGCTCATGCACCTGGTGCATCTTCTGGCATCTGACATGAATCATAGAATAGGAAGGTTGGAAGGGACCTCAAAGATCATCCAGTTCCAAACCTCTGCCATAGGCAAGGACACCTCCCACTGGAACAGGTCACTCACAACCTTGTCCAACCTGGCCTTGAACACGTCCAGGGAGATTGTGGAGCACAGAACAGCCTAATGTGATTGAAGACCACATCAGACTAGCAGCATCTTATGAGCATCATCATTCATAGAATCATAGAATGGTAAGGTTGGAAGGAACCTCAAGGATCATCTAGTTCCAACCCCCTGCCATAGGCAGGGACACCTCCCACTAGTACAGGTTACTCAAGGCCTCGTCCAACCTGGCCTTGAACACCTCCAGGGAGGAAGCACAACCTTCCTGGGCAACCTGTGCCAGTGTTTCACCACCCTCACTGTAAAGAGCTTCTTCCTAACATCACGGAGTTATGCAGGGTCTTGGAGTTCCTAGGAGTCACATAGATTCACTTGACTCTATGGTGCAGTGCAGCTCAGAGATGATAGGGCTTTTTGAAGCCTCTCAGCTATGCACCTGATGATTTGGGTGCTTGCTTAAGCAAAACAAACAAACAAACAAGCAAAAAATAAAAGGATAAAATTAAAATACAGGGTTTCCATCTCGAATCTGGAGCTGCTTTGTAGGAAATACAGTGTAGTGGAACTCACCTCTGACATAAAATTTACTTTCTGGTGATTACTCCACTCCTCATCTTGCTTATCCTGAATCCTACACTGAGGTTTCTAAATCTTGCCCAAAGCTGTGGACAAAGTATTGCATCCAAGACTCTGGATTCTGCTTTGCAAGGACAGATTCCCCTTTACTGATTTCACAAAACTCAGCCTTGCATTATCCAAGGACCTCTACCAGACTAACACCTTGGTCACTTATCATAGAATCATAGAATGGTAAGGTTGGAAGGGACCTCAAAGATCAACCCCCTGCCATAGGCAGGGACACCTCCCACTAGTACAGGTCTCTCCAAACCTCGTCCAACCTGGCCTTGACCATCTCCAGGGAGGGAGCAGCCACAACCCCCCTGGGCAACTTATGTCCAAAGTAAGGTGATGTTTAGACTGTGGTTATTGACTCATGAGAATTGTGACACAAAATACTCACACAACTGAAGAAGCACACAGAAACCCTTCATGTTTTCAAGAACTTTGTGAGCTAAATGCTTTGCAAAACTCAAAATACTTAACTCTGGTTTTCTGGGCCTTTCAGTCACCTCTAGCTAGGACTAGATGGACAGGAGAAACTTGGCTTAGTATGCAGTAGTCTTGAAGCATGGTCTTGAAAGGCAATATCAAGTGTGACTTAAGAGCATAAAGAGGAACTCCTTGTTTGGGAACAGGCTGCCCAGGAAGGTAACTGAGTCACCACAGCTGCAGGTATTTAAAAGATCACAGAATGTCAGGGGCTAGAAGCTCATCGAGTCCAACCCTCCTGCCAGAGCAGGATCTCCTATACCAGATCACACAGGAACACATCCAGGCAGGTTTGGAATACCTCCAGAGAGGAAGACTCCACAACCCCCCTGGGCAGCCTGTTCCAGGGTTCTGTCACCCTCACAGGGAAAAAATTCCTCCTCATGTTTCCATGAAACTTCCCATGCCTCAGCTTCCATCCATTGTCCTGGCATTGGGCATCACCCAGTAGAGCCTGGCTGCAGCCTCCTGCACTCACCGTTACATATTGATACCCATTGCTGAAGTCACCTCTCAGGCTCCTCCTCTCCCAGCAGCACAGCCCCAGCTCCCTCAGGCTCTCCTCCTACCAGAGCTGTTCCATTCTCTTCAGCATCTTTGTGGCTCTGTGCTGGACACTCTCAAGCAGTTCTATGTCCCATGCAGACACAGTGCTGAGGGACAGGGTTTAGTCATGGACTTTCCAGTATTATCTTTAGAGTTAAATTCGGTGATCTCAAAGGTCTTTTCCAACCTAAACGATTCTGTGATCCTCTGATTCTTTTCTGTGACTGAATGCAAGTACTTTGCCCTGCAGACAAATTCTTCTGAAGGATGTGAATCACACAGTTGCTCTTTGATTTCTCAAGAAGTAAAAAAAAATATTCTGCAACAGCAAACAGTTGCCAGCCAGTCTGCCTGTCTGTGCTCACTTTGGGGCACTGTCATACAAGAGAGATGTGGAGGTGCTGGAGCAGGTCCAGAGGAGGGCAACGAAGCTGGGAAAGGGCTTGGAGAATAAATCTTATGACAAGCAACTGAGGGAACTGGGGATGGTTAGTGTGAAACAGGGGAGGCTGAGGACAGAGCTCATTGCTGTCTACAGGTACCTGAAGGGACATTGTGGAGAGGCTGCAGCTGGGCTCTGCTCACAGGAGGCAGAACAAGGGGGATTGGCCTCAAGCTGAGACTGGGGAGGTTTAGATTGAACACTAGAGAAAAAGTTTTTCCTGGAGTGATCAGGGACTGGAATGAGTTGCCCAGGGATGTGGTGGAGTCACCCACCCTGGATGTGTTTAAGGGTGGTTTGGATGTAATGCTTGGGGATATGGTTTAAGGCGAATCTTGTAGTGCATAGTTATAGGTTGGACTTGGTGAGCTTGGAGGTCTCTTCCAACCTGGCTGATTCTGTGATTTATGTGTCTATATTTTGAGTAACTCAAACCTCTGCTTTAAAATGAAAACATGCAATTTTTGTTATACACTAACTTCCTGATTTCAGTGCACAAGAAGGCATTGATTCTGCTTCCAGATGCCAGTGTCAGCAGAATTAAGACTTAATGCTCAGAGGGTTGGAGCAGCTCTCCTATGAGGACAGGCTGAGAGAGTTGAGGCTCTGCAGCCTGGAGAAGGGAAGGTTCACAGGAGACAGAGTAGCCTTCCAATATCTGAAGAGGGCCTGCAGGAAGGCTGAGGAGGGACTATTGACAAAGTCTTGCGATGACAGGACAAGGGGCAATGGGTTTGAACTTGTAGAGGGGAGATTGAAACTGGATGTTAGGAGGAAATTGTTTGCAGTGAGGGTGGTGAGACACTGGCACAGGTTGCCCAGGGAGGTTGTGGAGCACAGAATCAACCAATGTGATCTTTGATCACATTGGTTGATTCTGTGCTCCACAACCTCCCTGGAGGTGTTCAAGGCCAGGCTGGACGAGGCCTTGAGTGACCTGTACTAGTGGGAGGTGTTCCTGCCTATGGCAGAGGGTTGGAACTGGATGATCCTTGAGGTCCCTTCCAACCTTACCGTTCTATGATAAGTCAAAAACCATTTCCTTTCTACCTGAAATTAATTTCAGGTGTCTTATGTTTTTTCTCATTCCCTCTGGAAACAGCTCTGAGTCCCCTGTGTGAAAGATGAGGAAAGATTTGCTGCTGTTCCAGATATTTTGCACCACTTGTTGCTAACAAAGAGACCAGCAGTCTGTTAGAGCCTCCTTCAAATTGCAGGAGGCAAAAGATGCTCCCTAATTTTTTTTGTTATTTTTTAAACAGAGGTTTATCTGTAATTTGCTTTATTTTATGCTAATAAGATCAACTGTCATTAATTGCCATTTTAATCATTACAGGTATAATTGCCTGTTTCCAATGCTCTTTTAGAGGGAAAATTCATAAATACTCACTCCTCTGAATTCACTTCCATCATAAAAGCATCAGCTCTTAAGTTATTTACAGTCAGAGTAATATAATTGCAGATGCTCCTCATAAAACATAAATGCCAGAAATATTTATTATTAGCACTGTGTTTATGCCTTTGCAGTCAAACTCTGGATGGGGGAAGCAACACTGAATATGGGAAAGCAGAAAATGGAGCAGGTTAAAATAGCAGGCTCCAGGTTCCACTGGAAATACACACAAATTGGCTAAACCATCCTAGATCTCTAGAAATGTCAACCCTTTAAGGATTTCATCTGACAAACAGGGGCCTCGTGATCTGAAGATGATTGTAAAAGTCATACCCACTCTACATACTAAAACCTGCCTCAAGGGGCTCTCAGCAGAGTCTAACCTCTCCTCCTTCATTTCAGAAGAGAGATCAAATGCGCCTCAGAGATGCTAGATGCTTCCTACCAATTTAACAAGCTACCCAAGGCTGCCTGAGAACCTTAAAAAGGTCTCTCTGTCCAACAAATTACACCAGTGTCCTTCAATATCCAGCAGTTATGATTTAATACTCAGGCAGTTACACAATTTTTTATTCCAAGGGAAATCAGATGCCTGCCAGCCTCGGATCAGGTTAAAGCTTAGCGGTATCGAGGTACAGTGCTGGAGATCAGGAATGGTTGAACTGAAATGGAGGCTCAGGTGTGCTCCTTGTGCCTAATTTATGGTGTGACACCACCTACAGAACTGCAGCTGAACTGAACTGGAGACTCAGGTGTGCTCCTTGTGCCTGATTTATGGTGTGACACCACCTACAGAACTGCAGCTGAACTGAACTGGAGACTCAGGTGTGCTCCTTGTGCCAAATTTATGGTCTGATACCACCAACAGGACTCTATTATGTGGTTCAATCTTTCACAAACCATCAGAGGCAGTAGGAACAGATGACATACTTGAACTCTTACCCAGAAATGGGTCCCAGGAAGAAAGGGGTGTTGCTCCAGGCTTTCTTTCCTGGAGGAGAGGTCTCTGTCCTTTCTCCCCAACTCCTGTTACCTAAGGAGGTCCTCTCACGTTGGTGAGCCACCCAAGCTGGCGTCAAGATAACACGGCAATCTTGTAATGACCATACCCAGCAGAGGGGTGAGGCTTGGTGTCTTCCTGTTTTACTGAGTGTGAATTTAAACACATATAAAAGCTCTGACATCCCTTTTGACTTCTCATTAGTGCCTACAGTTGTCTTTACACACACACCTGCATGCAGAGGGTCAGGCCAAAGCAAGAGGACATTAGCACGAAAGGAAATCAGCGTACATTCAAAACAGGAACATTCTCTCTGAGGTCTTAATTACTACCAAGTGTGTTTGTATAAGTGATAAAAAGGGACTTGGTCTTAAAGAAGAGTTCACAGCTCAAGCTTTTCCAGTCACAAGGGAATGAATCTGCTCTGAGCCAAAGGAGCTGAATATTAAACATTCATGCAGCCGCCTTCTCACAAACAGAATATCTGATGGCTCCGATCGCTGCTTAGCACACGGTGGCGAGGGGAACGGCTTCCACGTGCCTGTTTGCTTCTTCAACCACTGAGTCTCCAAACAAAACTCCAGCAAGGCAGGAGGCAGCCTGAGATGTGGGAGATGAAAAAGACATCTTTGGCAGGAGGTTCAGATTGGACAGGAGCTAGTAGGAAAGAGTGGAGGCTCAGGGGAGGAAGCAGATGCAACCAGTGCTTGAAAAGATGTTTTATAGTCCATTTCCTTCTGATGCTTTTGTTACCACCAATCTAAATCTGCTGTCTCACTCACTTCTGGCAAAGTGAATTGGATGCTGACATACACATAGGAAGTAAGTAATAGTTTTAAGACTTTAATGATGGTAGAATAATGGAGATGAACATGAATATTTAGCATCTTCACAAGTTTGATTGGGTTTTCGGGGAGGTTGTTGGGTTGATTGGTTTGGTTTTGTGGGGTTCTGGGAGATTTTGGTTGGTTTGGTTTTGGTTTGTTTGGGTTTTATTATGAAAGAGTGACTGTCAATGGCTCCATGTCCCAGTGGAGGCCAGTGACAAGTGGAGTCCTTCAGGGATCAGTGGTGGGACCAGTCTTGTTTAATACCTTTCTCAGTGACATGGGCAGTGGCACTGAAGCACCCTCAGCAAGTTTGCTGATGACACTGAGCTGTGGTGCAGCTAACAGCTGGAGGGCAGGGATCCCTCCAGAGGGACCTGGACAAGATGGAAAGGTGGGTACAAGCCAACCTCATGAAGGTCAACAAGACCAAGTGCAAGGTCCTGCAGCTGGGTTCACAGCCAGGTTGGATGAGTCCTTGAGTGACCTGTTCTAGTGGGAGGTGTCCCTGCCTATGGCAGAGGTTTGGAAGTGGATGATCTTTGAGGTCCCTTCCAACCTTACCATTCTATGATTCTATGATTCTGTGTTAGTCTCTGCTATAGAAGAGTGGGAATTTGGATGTGACTTCTCAGAGCTTTCAAAGTGAGGTGCAGGATTGGCATAGTCCCTGTGCTTGACTGGGCACAGCGATACTATCAAAAGAAGGAAATTGAAAGACGTCTCTGAATGAACAAGCAGCTGATGAGTTCAAATTCAGAAGGGCTGTTATGAAGAGAAGAGATGGAGATAGGGCCTGGAAATTAAAAAGGAAGTCAGATTTGCAAAACCAGTCATAAGGCTTCTCTTTCCTGTCAGAGGGCTGGAGCAGCTCTCCTATGAGGACAGGCTGAGAGAGTTGGGGCTCTGCAGCCTGGAGAAGTGGAGGCTTCGAGGGGACCTGATAGTAGCCTTCCAGTATCTGAAGGGGGCTACAGGAAGGCTGGGGAAGGATTATTGACAAGGTCCTACANTATGCACTTCTGAAATACATACCTCAAATTTCTTAGACAAGTGAACATTTTGACCTAGTTGGTCATCCTCCCACAGAGCCAGAGTATGTGGCTTATCATGTGTTCTGTCATCCTCCTGGCAACAGCTGCATGAATATTACTTATTCCTTTAGAAAAAAAAAAAAAAAAAAAAAAAC
>VWZE01020039.1:136212-171361 GCA_013396675.1 Eubucco bourcierii
GAGGGGGTGGGGTGGGTTTATTTCATTGCTTTTTTTCTTTTTTATAAGGCCAAGCAGAGATTCTACTTTTTAGCTCTGTTTTCTCAGTACTTCCAAATTGCCACATCTGGTAATATTGCAGTAAGGGAAAGCATCTATCATGAGCACTAAGCGTATGACTGTGATGAGAGAGAGTCAACTTTGCATTTACAGAGTCAGAGCCTTCTAAACAAGCTATTGTAAGCAGAGAAATACACAGAGAGAAGCAGAAGGATACTGGATTCTTATCCATTTCTTAAAAGCATAATTGGGATGATGAAACAGCATTCCTGTACTAATGGTTATTATTTAAACCCTGCTTTAATTGTTATCTTTCACTGTCACTTCATGAAGCAGTTGCACGTTTGCTTTAAAAGTACTGGGCCCTAAGGTGGTTTCTGTTTGCATTTGGTATATTTGACATATTTGATTGTGTGGTTCTTAGATAGTAAAATGTGGTCTACCTGGACTTTAAGAGGGCCTTTGGCACTGTCCCCCACAGCAAACTGCTGCCTAAGCTGTCAGCTCGTGGCTTAGACACCAACACTGTGTGCTGGGTTAGGAACTGGCTGGAGGGCCAAACCCAGAGAGTGGTGGTGAATGGTGCCACATGCAGCTGGAGGCCTGGCACTAGCAGTGTGCCCCAGGGATCAGTGCTGGGCCCCATCCTCTGGAAGATCTTCAGTGATGATCTGGACCAGGGCATCGAGTCAGGCACCAGCAAATGTGCAGCTGACACCAAGCTGGGGGCTGATGTTGCTGGGTTGGAGGGCAGAAGGGCTCTGCAGCGGGACCTCGACCGCCTGCACAGATGGGCAGAGTCCAAGGGGATGGAGCTCAACAAATCCAAGTGCCAGGTGCTGCACTTTGGCCACAACAACCCCATGCAGAGCTACAGGCTGGGCTGGGAGTGGCTGGAGAGCAGCCAAACCGAAAGGGATCTGGGGGTGCTGATTGACACCCGCCTGAACATGAGCCAGCAGTGTGCCCAGGTGGCCAAGAAGGCCAATGGCATCCTGGCCTGCATCAGCAAGAGTGTGGCCAGCAGGAGCAGGGAGCTCATTCTCCCCCTGGACTCTGCACTGCTTAGGCCACACCTTGAGTCCTGTGTCCAGTTCTGGGCCCCTCAATTGAAGAAGGACATTGAGGTGCTTGAGTGTGTCCAGAGAAGGGCAACGAGGCTGGGGAGAGGCCTGGAGCACAGCCCTATGGAGAGAGGCTGAGGGAGCTGGGATTGGTTAGCCTGGAGAAGAGGAGGCTCAGGGGGGACCTTCTTGCTGTCTCCAGCTACTTGAAGGGTGCTTGTAGCCAGGAGGAAGTTGCTTTCTTGTCTCAGGCAAGCAGCAGCAGAACAAGAGGACACAGTCTCAAGCTGCGCCAGGGGAAGTTTAGGCTGGAGGAGAGGAGAAAGTTGTTGCCTGAGAGAGTCATTGCCTGCTGGAATGGGCTGCCCAGGGAGGTGGTGGAGTCAGCGTCCCTGGAGGTGTTCAAGGCAGGTTTGGACGTGGCACTTGGTGCCATGGTCTGGTCTTGAGGGCTGTGGTGATGGCTTGGACTTGATGATCTTTGAGGTCTCTTCCAACCCTGGTGATACTGTGATACTGTGATACTGTGAAATTTTAACTTAGCATCCTTTGCTGATCATTTGGTGAAAGGGCCTTTAGTGCCTATCTCTATCTAACTGAGTCAGGCAGGTCACCTTTCTTTGCTCCTCTTCATTTCTCAGAGATGCACACGGATTTCTGTCAGTACATTTGCTCCTCACTTTACTGACTGTCAGAAATAATCAACTCACTGCCTCACATTTATTCAGGTGCAAATAGAAGCTGCACTTTGCCATATGAATACCAAGGGATGAATTTGCAGAGTCTTAGCCCTTTTAAGCCAAGTAGTACAAACAGAACAAGATGCATACAGATGCACAAGCAAATGTTCAATCAAAACCTACATGAATTCTGGTTCACTAATTCATATTTTTTTTTTCCCCCTAGACATTCTTATAAGCATGCAGGTGAAAATTCCATGGGCACAACTGATTTTGCTATCAAGTGAGTGATATGAAATAATACATATTTTTAAATAGGAAAAAAATATATATATATTAAAAAAAATCCATAAAGCAATTATTAACCTTTTAGTAGCACATGTATGGCAGTGTAATTTTTTTTTTTAATAAACAGACGTCAAAAACTGGTGTTCACCTTCACATTTTGTTCTAAATAGTGGGTGGCTGCTGCATGAACACTGAATTGTCTTCAAATTTCTTGTTGTAATATTACTGTTGCTTCACATGACAGGCAAATGGCTACTTGCTATGTAAATATGAAACTCAGAGCCACTGCTAGTCCTGAGGCATTTTCATTCTGAGAATGCTGCAGAGCCTGACAGAATTATTGTCTCTGGTTTACTGATGAGGGGATGAAAAGAGAGGTAAAGGCTTCAGTCCTTACCTCTACGTGGTACAGTCATCAAGCCAGAAAGCTTCTTGATTGAGCACCAAAGACCCAATTTTAGAGGCATTTCAAAGGTTCTCAAGTAAATCATGTCAACTGCCTACCCTGTCAAGGTAATTTTTATAGGTTTGGCTTAAAAATACAATGGAGGTTCTATTACTTTTATGAGTTTTATTTTGTGTTAGTAACAAACAGAAGATACCACTGTGACATTGGCTGTAAATGACACTGATCTACTAAGAATTAGCTAATGCTAAATCAAATTTACAATTTAAATCAAGTCAGTAATTTAATGAATGGAAGATTCTGTTGAGCTCTGTCATTCTATCTAGTTCAACTCTTTGTCTATAAGGCACCCCTGAGCAATATGGTTGCTTGTGCTGGGCACTTCTGTTCAGGAAATTGTATAATCTTCTGGTTCACAGCAAAAGCACCACTCTGCTGCTCTGGTTTTGAGCTTCTTGCCTGAGTGACCATTAGAAATTATCAATATTAATTTTGAGATCCAGGTGAAGATTGTTAATATCTATGACCATTGTTTATTAACATTAAATATTACCAGAAAACTTATTTACAATGTTTGAAATGCACAGCTTGGATACATATACACACAGGGAGCAGGCAAACCAGAACACTTAAGAAATAAGTGGCAAATGCAAGCATAAAACTTATAACTGGAAAGAGGATCTTAGTTTAGAAACTGGTTACAGAAATTCTTACAAAGAGGCTTTGAATATTTACTCACAAAATAGTATCAGTTCTGGAGCCCCCAGCACAGGAAGGACATGGAAATGTTGGAGAGGGTCCAGAGGAGGCCACAAGGATGCAGCAGCTCTACTGTGAGGACAGGTTGAGAAAGTTGGGGCTCTGCACCATGGAGAAGAGAAGGCTTCAAAGAGACCTTAGTGTAGCCTTCCAGTATCTGGAGGGGACCTACAAGAAGGCTGGGGAGGGACTATTGACAAGGTCTTGCAATGACAGGACAAGGGGCAATGGGTTTGAAGTGGCAGAGGAGAGATTTAGACTGGATATTAGGAGGAAGTTGTTTGCAGTGAGGGTGGAGAGACACTGGCACGGGTTGTTCAGGGAGGTTGTGGCTGCTCCCTCCCTGGAGGTGTTCAAGACCAGGTTGGAGGAGTCCTTGAGTGAGCTGTGCTAGTGGGAGGTGTCTCTGCCTATGGCAGGGGGTTGGAACTGGATGATCCTTGACGTCCCCTCCAACTTAAACCATTCTATGACTCTATGCCATACTTAAGTACCTTATGATGATTACTTGGCTTATTAGATTCTTTTGTGATCGTGGCACACATGCAAACTTAAATAGTTGTTTGGTTTTTTTGTTTGTTTGTTTGTTTGTTTTAATGAATTAGACTCTCACATATTTCAAGAGAAGCTGCAGGCAAAATTAGAACCTGCCAGGTGAAGTGAACTCACCGCAGCACCCATAGAGATTGTTTCTTCTTTAAAATCTCCGTGTACTTAGGACACTCAGAAGTGGTTTCTCTCTTGACTTGCCAATGATACAAAAAGATCTATATCTGAGGCTGGAACCTATCGATAGATTATCTTTCTAGACTAGTTTTGCTGAGATTCCCTCTGAAACCTTTCAAATCTTTGGCTATGGTAACTGGGGAGATAGCACCATTACGCTGCAGAGCAGATAAGGAGCTGGGATAAATTGGCACCGGGATTTTGGTGTCTCTGTTGTTCCCAGTGCTGTTACCCACCTGGTGTATAAGGCTAATAAACCAGATGACTATCTGCCACTGTTTTGAATGCTATTAATTTTGCAATTACAGACTTAGAATCATAGAATGGTAAGGTTGGAAGGGACCTCAAAGATCATCTAGTTCCAACCCCCTGCCACAAGCAGGGACACCTCCCACTGGAACAGGTCACTCACAGTCTTGTCCAGCCTGGCCTTGAACACCTCCAGGGAGGTTGTGAAGCACAGAATTGCCCAATGTGATTGAAGACCATATCAGACCAGCAGCATCTTATGAGCATCAATCATTCATAGAATCATAGAATGGTAAGGTTGGAAGGGACCTCAAAGATCATCTAGTTCCAACCCCCTGCCATAGGCAGGGACACCTCCCACTAGTACAGGTCACTCAAGGTCTCATCCAGCCTGGCCTTGAACACCTCCAGGGAGGGAGCATCCACAACCTCCCTGGGCAACCTGTGCCAGTGCCTCACCACCCTCACTGGAAAGAACTTCCTCCTGACAAGTTATGAGCATCTTATGAGCATCAATCATTCATAGAATCATAGAATGGTAAGGTTGGAAGGGACCTCAAAGATCATCCAGTTCCAACCCCCTGCCACAGGCAGGGACACCTCCCACTAGCACAGGGCACTCAAACTAAAACCATTTTACATTTGTGCTACAAACCTGTACTAGTGTTAGGTAACATACCCCAGTGCCAGCATTTCAAATGGAAATTTGGAGTGATTTGAATGGTTGGGTTTTTTTGGCATAGTCACTGCCATAATACTTTTAAACAATGTCCTAATCCTTTAGTTCCTAACTTGAGTCACCTTCCATGTTAATAGTGAATATAATAATTAGTAGAAATAATTTTAATGCTAACTAAATAGCTTTTATACTAATTGTCAATAGAAATAGTTTCTATTGACTATGATGATTAATATAAACAGTTTTAATACTGATGGTTAGTATAAATAACTTTCATATTAATTATTAATAGAAATAATATTAATGCTAATCGTTAATATAAATAGCTTCACTACTAATTGTTAATAGAAATAATTTTAATGTTAATTATTAATATAAATAACTTCAATACTAATTGTTAATAGAAAGATTTTGTATGTTAATTATTAATATAAATAACTTCAATACTAGTTGTTAATAGAAAGAATCTTTATGTTAATTGTTAATATAAATAACTTCAATACTAATTGTTAATAGAAAGAATTTTTATGCTAATTGTTTATATAATTGCTTATATTATTGCTTATATAAATAAGTTTTATACTTATTGTTAATAGAAATGATTGTTACTGGATTTAATAATCAATATAAATATGTGTATGCTAATTGTTAATATAAATAACATTTATACTAGTTGTTAATAGAAAATATTGTCATTTAATAATGAATATAAATATTTGTATGCTAATTGTTACTATAAATAACTTTGATACTGGTTGTTAATAGAAATGCTTGTTATTGAATTTAATAATTAATATAAATATTGTTATGCAAATTGTTAATATAAATAGCATTTACACTAATTGTTAATAGAAATTATTGTTAGTGTATGTGATAATATAAATATTTTTATGCTAATTGTTAATATAAATAGCATTAACACTAATTGTTAATAGAAATGATTGTTGGTGAATGTAATAATTAATATAAATATCCTTATGCTAATTGTTAATATAAATAGCATTTACACTAATTGCTAATAGAAATTATTTTTAGTGAATGTAATTATTAATATAAATATCCTTATGCTAATTGTTAATATAAATAGCATTTACATTATTGTTAATAGAAATGATTGTTATGGAATTTAATAATTAATGTAAATATTTTAGGCTAATTGTTAATATAAATAAGTTTTATACTTATTGTTAATAGAAATAATGGTTACTGAATTTAATAATTAATATAAATATTTTAATGCTAATTGTTAATACAAATAACTTTTTCACTAATTGTTAATAGAAATTATTTTTATCCTAATTATTAATATAAATAACTTTTGTACTAATAGTTAATTGGCATAATTATTATTGATTATCACAATTAATATATATAATTGCAATATTAATTGTTAATATAAGTAGCTTTATACTAATTTTTAATAGAAATATTTTTATCCTAATTATCAATATAAATAACTTTTGTACTAACAGTTAATTGAAATAATTGTTATTGATTATCATAATGAATATAAATAATTGTAATGCTAATTGTTAATATAAATATATTTTATATTAATTGTTAATATAAATAATTTTAATCCTAATTGTTTATATAAACAACATTTATGTTAATTGTTAATATAAATATTTTACTTGAATATTATGATTAATATGAATACTTTTAATGCTAATTGTTAATATAAATTAATTTTATACTAATTGTTAACATAAATAATGTTTGTGCTAATTGCTAATGTAAATAACTTTTTTATTAGTTGTTAATAGAAGTATTTTTTGTGCTAATTGTTAATAGAAATAACTTTTATATTGTTTATTATAATAACTTTTATACTAATTGTTAATAGTAATAAATTTTATCCTAATTGTTAACAGAAATAACTTTTATACTAATTGTTAATAGTAATAAATTTAACCCTAATTGTTAATAGAAATATCCTTTATGCTAATTGTTAACAGAAATAATTGCTATTGAATGTAATTAATTAATACAAATAATTTAATGCTAATTTTTTATGGAAAAAACTTTAATACTAATTGTTAATAGAGATATTTGTATGCTAATTGTTAATAGAAATAACTTCTATACTAATCACTAGAAATAAGTTTTATCCTAATTGTTAATAGAAGTCACTTTTATACTTATTGTTAATAGAAATAATTTTCATGCTAATTGTTAATAGAAATAACTTTTCTCCTAATTGTTAACATAAAGAATTCTTGCAACACTAAAGCACAGATTTCTAAACTGATTCACAGATGCACACCCATCAGACCTGTTTGTGAGTCACCTTCTCTATGCAAGTCACAGGCAGAACAATGAAATGCAGAGAATAATGTCATTAATGTAAATTAGGCCTCAGGAAAGCTTAACCTGAATATATTAATCACAGTCTCTAATCAAAATACGAGAGGTTTGCATCATAGAATGCAGTTGTATTTTCTTTTTTCTAGCACAGAATCAGTACTACTAGAACACAGTAGGAAAAAAATATGTAGCTAATAAACATGCACCCATGTATGTGAGTGTCTGTGGATCAGAAAGTGTTTTCTCATCACTTCTTCATCATTTTGAGCACAGTTTTTCATGTGATCTTGTGACACAAAGCACAGGTCTTTGGTACTGGTGTTGAAAGAGGAGCCCAGCCTGTATTCATAATAAAACCTGATGGTTTCATCTGGGTTTGCAAAGAGTGTACAAGAGTTTAAACGGTGGCAGGGTGAAAAAGAGTCATAGAATCATAGAATGGTAAGGTTGGAAGGGACCTCAAGGATCATCTAGTTCCAGCCCCCTGCCATAGGCAGGGACACCTCCCACTAGCACAGGTTACTCAAGGCCTCATCCAATCTGGCCTTGAACACCTCCAGGGAGGGAGCATCCACGACCTCCCTGGGCAACCTGTGCCACTGTCTCACCACCCTCACTGTAAAGAACTTCCTCCTAACATCCAGTCTAAATCTCCCCTCTGCCAGTTTAAACCCATTACCCTTTGTCCTGTCGTTGCAGGACCTTGTAAATAATCCCTCCCCAGCCTTCCTGTAGCCCCCTTCAGATCCTGGAAGGCTACTATAAGGAGTTGACCTCAATGCTGATGAAGTCACAGCTTTGTTAACATCTTAGTATTTGTGAAAGCCTGGTGAATTTGAACAGAGCAGTATACAGGAAAACAAACGTGCTAAGTGCTGTGAGCTTTTCTCCTTTCAGTTCCCAAGGAGACATTTTCTTTATTAGGTGAACTGCTTCATCTACCAATATTGGTTTGACATGACAGTAAATCTGAAGTGGGTGAACAGTTTCTTAGGAGGTCACTGAGGGAAAAAAAAAAAAAAAAAAAAAAAGTAAGAAAAAGAGAAAAAAAGAAATAAAAATAAAGAAAAAGAAGAAAGGTGAAGAAAGAAAAAGAAAAAATAAAAAGAAAAAGAAAAAGAAAAAGAAAGAAAAAAAGAAAAAGAAAGAAAAGTAAAAGGAAGAAAAAAGTAACAGAAAAAAGAAAGAAAAAGAAAATAAATAAAGAAAAAGAAAAAGAAAAAATAAAGAAAAAGAAAAAGAAAAAAAATAAAAAAGAAAGAAAAGTAAAAGGAAGAAAAAAGTAACAGAAAAAAGAAAGAAAAAGAAAATAAATAAAGAAAAAGAAAAAGAAAAAATAAAGAAAAAGAAAAAGAAAAAAAATAAAAAAGAAAGAAAAGTAAAAGGAAGAAAAAAGTAACAGAAAAAAGAAAGAAAAAGAAAATAAATAAAGAAAAAGAAAAAGAAAAAATAAAGAAAAAGAAAAAGAAAAAAAATAAAAAAGAAAGAAAAGTAAAAGGAAGAAAAAAAAGAAAAAAGAAAGAAAAAGAAAGAAAAAGAAAATAAAGAAAAAAAGAAAAAGAAAAAAGAAAGAAAGCAAAAAGAAAGAAAAAGAAAAGAAAAAAGAAAGAAAAAGAAAAAAGAAAAAGAAAAGAAAGAAAAAAGAAAGAAAAAAGAAAAATAAAAAAGGAAAAAAAAGAAAATAAAAAGAAAAAAGAAAAAAGCAAAATAGAAAAAGAAAAAAGAAAATAAAAAGAAAATAGAAAAAGAAAAAGAAAAAAGAAAATAAAAAGGAAAAAAATGAAAAAAATAAAAGAAAGAAAAAGAAAATAAGTTTTAAAAGGAAAAGAAAAAAAGGAAAAAAGAAAAAAGGAAAAGGAAAGGAAAAATGGAATAAAGAAAAAAAGAAAAAAAAGAAAAGGAAAAGAAAAAAACGGAAAATTTTTTAAAGAAAAAAATGGAAAAGAAAAAGAAAAAAATTTAAAAGAAAAAATGAAAAGGAAAAGGAAAAAAAATTAAAAGTTTATTATTAAAGATTTGAATGGTGCTGAAGTCCAATTTGATAAAGGAGATTATTAATGATTACTTTCCCCTTAATGATTTCTTTTCCCTACATTCAACTGTTCAGGCAGTTGGAGACAGAACAAGGGGGAATGACCTCAAGCTGAGGCTGGGAAGATTTAGATTGGACATTAGGAAAAAGTTGTTCATGGAGAGAGTGATCAGGGACTGGAATGAGCTGCCCAGGGAGGTGATGGAGTCACCCAGCCTGGATGTATTTAAGGATGGTTTGGATGTGGTACTTGGGGATATGGTTGAAGGTGAATCTTGTAGAGTAGTTTCTAGGTTGGAGTTGGTGATCCTGAGGGGCTTTGCCAACCTGGGTGTTACTGTGATAATGTAGACTGTTCAGGACAAAGCTTTCTTCATATGTCCGTGTACAGTCTTGGATATTGGTTGGAATAACAGTCTGGAGGGACAATTATTATGCAAATAATAAATAATAGGAATCATTGCCATAGTTGCTTTATATGGAAAGCATCATGGCATTATGGACTGATGTGTTGGGAGGTAGTTAAGGGGAAAAGCATCTGGGGGTCCTAATAGGTGGAAGGTTGAGCATGAGCCAGCAATGTGCTCTGGTGGCCAGGAGAGGTAATGCCATTCTGGGGGGGATTAGAAGGACTGTGGGTAGTAGGTTGAGAGAGATTCTCTTACCCCTCTGCCCTGATGGGGCCACATCTGGAGTACTGTGTCCAGGCCCTCCAAGTTCAGGAGGGACATAGAACTGCTGGAGAGAGTCCAGCAGAGAGCCACAAAGATGCTGAAGGGAATGGAACAACTCTGTTAGGAGAACCTGAGTGAGCTGGGGCTGTGCTGCTGGGAGAGGAGGAGACTGAGAGGTGACCTCAGCAATGGGTATCAATATGTGCAGGGTGAGTGCCAGGAGGCTGGAGCCAGGCTCTGCTGGGTGATGCCCAATACCAGGACAAGGGGCAGTAGGTGGAAGCTGAGGCATAGGAAGTTTCATTTAAACATGAGGAGGATTTTTTTTCCCTGTGAGGGTGACAGAACCCTGGCACAGGCTACCCAGGGGAGTTGTGGAGTCTCCCTGTGTGGAGATTATTCCAGATCTGCTTGGATGTGTTCCTGTGTGATTGGCTCTAGGAGATGTTGCTCTGGCAGGGGGGTTGGACTGGATGAGCTTTGAAGGTCACTTCCAGCTCCTGACATTCTGTGACTCTTTGATCCTCTTTTTATGACTGGCAACCTGGCAGTGGACTAAAATAAATTACAAGGAGTGATTCAACAAGAAAAATCAAGATTAATAGCATACATAATAAGAGAGAACATAATCTAAGAACGTTGATGTGTTTCAGAGGGTCAAACAGAGCTGCATTTTATTTATTTATTTATGCAAGAGTTATTGCTACACACAATGTTAATTAATAATCACTTGAAGTAATATGACTAAAACTTGACAAAATTCAGATCAGGTCTGAAACCATATCAGTGGTGGCATTTCCCCCTCTGATTTCTGATTAATGAGGCAGGAGATTAGCAGGGATTTGTCATTGTTTGTATGCATATGTAATTATACCTGCACTCCTGGAGAGAAGTGAGGAGACCTTATAATAGCATTCCAGTACCTGAAGGAGGCCTCCCAGAAAGCAGGGAAGGTATTAGCTACAAGGGCTTGTGGTGATGGAATGAGAAGAAATTGATTAAAATTTGAGAAAAGTTAGGTTTAGAATGGATATTGGAAAGAAATTCTTTACATTAAGGATGGTGAGACACTAGAGTAGTTTACTCTGGAGCCCCCAGCACAGGAAGGACATGAAACTGTTGGAGTGGGTCCAGAGGAGGCCATGAAAATGCTCAGAGGGCTGCAGCAGCTCTGCTATGAGGACAAGCTGAGAGAGTTGGGGATCTGCAGCCTGGAGAAGAGAAGGTTTCCAGGAGACCTTAGAGTAACCTTCCAGTATCTGAAGGGGGCTACAGGAAGGCTGGGGAGGGACTATTGACAAGGGCTTGCAATGACAGGACAAAGGGCAATGGGTTTGAACTGGCAGAGGGGAGATTGAAAGTGGATGTTAGGAGGAAGTTGTTTGCAGTGAGGGTGGTGAGACACTGGCACAGGTTGCCCAGGGAGGTTATGGAGCACAGAATCACCCAATGTGATCAAAGATCAAAGAAATTCCCTCCTCAGCTTTCTTGTAGGTCTCTTTCAGATACTGAAAGGCCACAATAAGGTCACCTGGGAGCCTTCTCCTCTGCAACTTGATTGGAGTTGGTGATCCTGAGAGGTTTTTCCAACCTGAATGTTCCTGTGATTGTATGATATTTACCTTGTTATAAAGTGTTATGAGTGGCCTCATTGGAAGTGACAGAAATTATCATTAAACCAGGAGCCATGAAATCTCTTAGGCATATGGATAGCATTATTAGACATCCCCTAAATGCTTTAGACATACCTGTTTCATTTAAACTTATCTATTCAGCTCCAGCCAATTGCTTACAACAGGTTTCACCAAAATTTGAAATCTTAGTGGAGAAAAAAAGCAAATGAACAAAAACCACAAAACAAGCAAACAAAAAAGTAAAACACAATAAAATCTGTTGGGTTTTGTTGTTTTTTGGTTTTTTTTTTTTTTCCTTTTCTAATGATGCAAAGGCTCAAGCCAATGCACACTTTGGAAAGAATTGTGTGTTGAGGAGATTAAGAGAAAGTTAATTGTTTAGCAGCATTAGCTGAGCTTCAACACTCTGAATATGAAAATTAGAAATGGAGGGGATAAAAAAAGGGGAAAAAAAAGAGGGGAATTTTATTAAATGGTGCATGAAATAGCTTAGCAAATATAGAAAGAAGAAAGAGGGAGAACGATTTTCTGTTCTCCATCTATCTATTATTATACAGGAAACTTTTGGGTTCAGATATTTTGTTTTTTAACTATTACCTGGGCTCAGAAATGGTGGTGAATGGTGCCACATGCAGTTGCTAGCTGGCATTAGAAAAGGAGAAAAATAAGAAAACAAAGTGAAAATGAAGGCAACAAGGAAAAGAAGAAACAAAGAAGAAAAAGAAGAAACAAAGAAGAAAAAGAAGAAACAAAGAAGAAAAAAAAGAAACAGAAGAAAAAGAAGAAGGAAAAGAAAAATCATAAAATGAAGAGAAAGAAAAAGGAGAAAAAGAAAAGGAATAAGAAAGAGAAAGAACAGGGGCGAAAAAGAAAGAAAAGGAATAAGAAAGAGAAAGAACAGGGGCGAAAAAGAAAGAAAAGGAATAAGAAAGAGAAAGAACAGGGGTGAAAAAGAAAAGGAATAAGAAAGAGAAAGAACAGGAAAGAAAAAGAAAGAAAAGGAATAAGAAAGAAAAAGAAAGGAAAGGAATAAGAAAGAAAAAGAAAGAAAAGGAATAAGAAAGAAAAAGAAAGGAAAGGAATAAGAAAGAAAAATAAAGAAAAGGAATAAGATAAAGAAAGAAAAGGAACAAGAAAAATAAAAGGAACAAGAAAGAAAAAGAAAGAAAAGGAATAAGAAAGAAAAAAAGAAAAGGAACAAGAAAGAAAAAGAAAGAAAATGGATAAGAAAGAAAAAGAAAGAAAATGGATAAGAAAGAAAAAGAAAGAAAAGGAACAAGAAAGGAAAAGAAAGAAAAGGAATAAGAAAGAGAAGGAACAAGTCAGAAAAAGAAAGAAAAGGAACAAGAAAGAAAAAGAAAGAAAAGGAAAAAGAAAGAAAAAGAAAGAAAAGAAACGAGACAGAAAAGAAAGGAACAAGAAAGAAAAAGAAAGAAAAGGAACCAGAAAGAAAAAGAAAGAAAAGGAAAAAGAAAGAAAAAGAAAGAAAAGAAACGAGACAGAAAAGAAAGGAACAAGAAAGAAAAAGAAAGAAAAGGAACCAGAAAGAAAAAGAAAGACAATGAAAAAGAAAGAAAAAGAACAAGAAAGAAAAAGAACAAGAAAGAAAAAGAAAGAAAAGGAATAAGAAAGAGAAGGAACAAGACAGAAAAAGAAAGAAAATGAACAAGAAAGAAAAGGAACAAGAAAGAAAAGGAAAAGGAACAAGAATGAAAAAGAAAGAGAAGGAATAAGAAAGAAAAATAAATTAAAGGAAGGTAAGATAAAGAAGAAAAAAAGATGAAGAAAAAGAAAATGAAAAAGAAGGAAAAAAAAAAAAAGAAAAAGAAAAAAGAAGGTAGTGATCAGCAGGCAGCATTCTGGCCAAACTCCTGCAATTACCTTTGTGATGTGTCTGATTTTGATTGCTGCCTTTTCCAGGAGGAACTGGGTTAGACAGATGCAGCTGATGTTAAGGACAGAATGTTACTGTAAAAAAAGAAAAAAAAAATTAAAATGCTCTGAGAGGATGCATAAGGAAAAAAAAAAAAGGCAGAATTGGGAACTTAATGTCAGGTGATTCTAGTTGGAGAATTGACTAAAGATGATTTTCAGCAGAAACAGTGAGCAAATTCCTATGATGTTGTGGATGAGAATTGTGAGATATGCTTGGCCAGTTAATATCAAAATCACCTTTGGAAGCAGAAATTGCTGCAAATGCCTTGATCATATTTGGAGGATAAAGCACTAGGACATCTGGAATCATAGAATCGTAGAATCATAGAATGGTAAGGTTGGAAAGGACCTCAAGGATCATTCAGTTCCAACCCCCTGCCATAGGCAGGGACACCTCCCACTAGCACAGCTCACTCAAGGCCTCCTCCAACCTGGCCTTGAACACCTCCAGGGAGGGAGCAGCCACAACCTCCCTGGGCAACCTGTGCCAGTGTCTCACCACCCTCACTGCAAACAACTTCCTCCTAACATCCAGTCTAAATCTCCCCTCTGCCAGTTCAAACCCATTGCCCCTTGTCCTGTCATTGCAAGACCTTGTCAATAGTCCCTCCCCAGTCTTCCTGTAGCCCCCTTCAGATACTGGAAGTCTACTCTAAGGTCTCCTGGAAGCCTTCTCTTCTCCAGGCTGCACAGCCCAAACTCTGTCTGCCCTCACAGCAGAGCTGCTGCAGCCCTCTCAGCATCCTCATGGCCTCCTTTGGACCTGCTCCAACACTTCCATGTCCTTCCTGTGCTGGAGGCTCCAGAACTGCACACAGGACTGCAGGTGGTGTCTGAGGAGAGCAGAGCAAAGTGGCAGAATCCCCTCCCTTGCCCTGCTGCCCACACTGCTCTTGCTGCAGCCCAGCACTCAGTTGCTGTCTGGGCTGCATGTGCACACTGTAGCCTCATGTTGAGCTTTTCATCAACTCAAACCCCCAGGTCCTTTTCCTCAGGGCTGCTCTCAGCCATTCCCTACCCAGCCTGGACTTGTGTTTGGGATTGTACCTACCCAGGTGTAGGACCTTACTCTTGGCCTTGTTGAATTTGCTTTTCTTTTTTTATAACTACCCCTAGTAGTCTGCTTTTCACTCTCATTGATTTTGACATCTTACCCACAGTAAAAAGCATTTATATTCTATACAGCAAAATCAAAATGCATCACAGGGTTCCTGTGGGGATTTTGTCACCATTTGCCTCCTCATTTTTGTGACATGCTACCTGTCCCGTAGAACATCAGTTTTTAAAGGTGTGATTTGGCATATAGCTTCCATGAAAGTTTCGTGGAAAAGTGAATTACATCTGTAAAGGTTTTGTGTTTGTTTGTGGATTTTTCTTGTTTGGTTGGTTTTGTTGTTGGGGTTTTTTAATTTTAATTAGCTGGATTTTCCAATTTTTTTTTTTTTTTTACCTGGTCAGAGTATTTGGGTCAGAAGAAGAGTTGGTTTTGCTTGGTAAGGCAGCGAAGTGCTTCAAGTGCCTTTCTCTACTTTCGTGAAGTGAATCAGAGATACATTCAGGGTCAAAATCCAGCAATTATTACACAAAGTTTCTTTTCAGACAGAGATTTTTCTAATGCACCAAAAGGCCTTACCAAGAATGGCTTTCCTGACTTCTCTGTCCTCTCTCACGTCCCTGTTTTAACAGAGACTAAGAGGTGACCTCAGCAATGGTTATCAATATGTAAAGGTGAGTGCCAGGAGGCTGGAGCCAGGCTCTGCTGGGTGATGCCCAATGACAGTCCAAGGGGCACTGGGTGGAAGCTGAGGCATAGGAAGTTTCATTTAAACATGAAGAGGAATTTTTTTCCCTGTGAGGGTGACAGAACCCTGGAACAGGCTGCTCAGGGAGGGTGTGGAGTGTTCCTCTCTGGAGATACTCAAAACCCACCTGGATGTGTTCCTGTGTGATCTGGTCAGCAGCAATGCTCTGAGGACAGGCTGAGAGAGCTGGGGCTCTGCAGCCTGGAGAAGAGAAGGCTTCCAGGAGACCTTAGAGTAGCCTTACAGTATCTGAAGGGGGCTACAGGAAGGCTGGGGAGGGATTATTGAAAAGGTTTTGCAATGACAGGACAAGGGGCGATGGGTTTGAACTGGTGGAGGGGAGATTGACACTGGATGTTAGGAGGAAGTTGTTTGCAGTGAGGGTTGTGAGGCACTGGCACAGGTTGCCCAGGGAGGTTGTGGAACACAGAAGCACAGAATGTGATCAAAGATCACATTCTGTGCTTCTGTGCTCCACAACCTCCCTGGAGATGTTCAGGACCAGGCTGGATGAGTCCTTGAGTAATCTGTTCTAGTGGGAGGTGTCCCTGACTATGGGACAGAGGGTTGGAACTGGATGATCTTTGAGGTCCCTTCCAACCTAAACCATTCTATGATTCTGTGTAAGTCAGAAGCTTTCTCTTTTTTTCCCAATTGAGATATCAGCACCTTCCCTGAAATATTAGAGAGAAATGTGGCTTGTTACATCTTAATCTATGTGAATATTTTGCATAGCTTTAGGAGATATGACTTAGATTCATCAAAAGAATCTAACAGAGAACATGTTCAATACAAGGACCTGATTCTTCCCATAATGAGCAATTAAGCTGTAGAAGCTTTTACTCAGAAGGCTGTGAGCATGAAGAGCCAACATAGGTTTGAAGCCGAACTGGCAATTGGATGAAGGAAAAAGAACTCAACTGAGGGTCATTAAAATCAATAGAAATTGTTTCCAGTACCTCAGGGAAGTTGTCTGAAGTGTAGCTTTTCAAGGGATAGGAGAATATTTGGTGGCTTTGTCTGCTTGTATTTGTTTGCTAGGCAGCCATGAGTAGCTGTTTGATGACATCAATTAGATTAACTTTTGATGGGATAAAGTGCTCTTCCTCAGCCAGGAATACTAAGTTCATAACTCACACTAGAATTAAAATATTATCTCTGCTAAAAATTAACAAAGCCAGAATGTTCTGTGGTGGTAAATAAGCTAAAAGTTGGGTTTGTGTATTAGAATCATAGAATCACTCAGGGTTGGAAGGGACCACAAGGATCAGCCAGTTCCAACCCCCCTGCTATGGGCAGAGACACCTCACACCAGATCAGGCTGGCCACAGCCTCATCCAGCCTGGCCTTAAACATCTCCAGGGATGAGGCTTCCACCACCTCCCTAGGCAACCCCTTCCAGGCTCTCACCACTCTCACGCTGAAGAACTTCCTCCTTACATCCAGTCTGAATCTCCCCACCTCCAGCTTTGCTCCATTCCCCCCAGTCCTATCACTTCCTGATAGCTTAAAAACTCCCTCCCCAGCCTTTTTGTAGCCCACCTCAGATACTGGAAGGCCACAATAAGTTCACTTCAGAGCCTATTCTTCTCCAGACTGAACAGCCCCAACTCTTTGAGTTTGTCCTCATAGCAGAGCTGCTCCAGTCATCTGAGCATCCTTTAGGGGAAAGCACTCATTTGTTGATGGCTGAGTTAATGTGTAGAATCATAGAATCATAGAATGGTAAGGTTGGNTAGCTTAAAAACTCCCTCCCCAGCCTTTTTGTAGCCCACCTCAGATACTGGAAGGCCACAATAAGTTCACTTCAGAGCCTATTCTTCTCCAGACTGAACAGCCCCAACTCTTTGAGTTTGTCCTCATAGCAGAGCTGCTCCAGTCATCTGAGCATCCTTTAGGGGAAAGCACTCATTTGTTGATGGCTGAGTTAATGTGTAGAATCATAGAATCATAGAATGGTAAGGTTGGAAGGAACTTCAAGGATCATCTAGTTCCAACCCCCTGTCACATGCAGGGACACCTCCCACTAGCACAGCTCACTCAAGGTCTCGTCCAACCTGGCCTTGAACAGCTCCAGGGAGGGAGCAGCCACAACATCCTTGGGCAACCTGTGCCAGTGTCTCACCAGCCTCACTGTAAAGAACTTCCTCCTAACATCCAGTTTCAATCTCCCCTCTACCAGTTCAAATCCATTGCCCCTTGTCCTGTCATTGCAAGACCCTGTAAATAATCCCTCCCCAGCCTTCCTGTAGGCCCCCTTCAGATACTGGAAGGCTACTCTAAGGTCTCCTGGAAGCCTTCTCTTCTCCAGGCTGAAGAGCCTGCAGAGTGCAGAAGCCGAACAGTACTCTCTAGATTCACTTCAAGATTAACTTTAGCCTGTCAGGTTATTTCATTTTCTAGCTTAAGAAGTACACAGCACTTAAAATTCAGCATCTGTCTTGTGGGGCTCGCTTAGGTTGCTAATGTAAGTCAGTGTGTACCCTCTTTTCATTTTCCCTCCTGGATTGATGCCCTCAAGAACACACAGCAGCAAACAGACCTGGGAATTTAGAATTTCATTTCTCAGAAAGGGAACTTCTGAAGCTCAACTCGCTGTGAAAATTAATGCTAATGAATTTTTTTTTTTTTCCCCCCACATAATGCCAAAAAGAGCCTATTTAAGAATGAGCCTTTTGCCATTCAGCAATTAATGCAGCAATTAATAAAGGCAGGAAGTTCCTACAAGGATACTGAAAGCCATGAAATACTCATTCTGCTGAATTAATCAGGCCTGTTAAATTGAAGAATCTGTTAGCAATCCATTCCACCCCAGCGCTAGCGCGGTGGGAACGCTTGTGATGACTATTTGATAACATGCCATAGGGTGATCATTATTTTGTCAGTCTTGCAAAGTGCAAGATGTATTTTGCTTCATTTTTGTGAGGAGAAAGTCCTTAATTAAAGATGACACAGTTTTTCTGATTCAAGGTAAAGGTTCTTTGTGCTGGATGTGACTCCTCTCCAAGGTGAGCCTCGCGAAACGTTGAAGTAGTTATTTTTTATGTCTGTGTGTGTATCTCTTTCTGTTCCTGTGCATAGGAAGTCTGGAGGTGGTGGTTCCTGCATGTCAATTCAGCCACAGCCATGCAAGATTATGAAAAGAATCAGGAGAATCACAGAATCACAGAATGGTAAGGTTGGAAGGGACCTCAAAGAACATCCAGTCCCAACCCCCCGCCATAGGCAGGGACACCTCCCACTAGAACAGGTCACTCAAGGCCTTGTCCAACCTGGTCCTGTACATCTCCAGCGAGGTTGTGGAGCACAGAAGCACAGAATGTGATCTTTGATCACATTTTGTGCTTCTGTGCTCCACAACCTCCCTGGGCAACCTGTGCCAGTGTCTCACCACCCTCACTGCAAACAACTTCCTCCTAACATCCAGTGTCAATCTCCCCTCTACCAGTTCAAATCCATTGCCTCTTGTCCTGTCATTACAAGACCTTGTCAATAATCCCTCCCCAGCCTTCCTGTAGCCCCCTTCAGATCCTGGAAGGCTACTCTAAGGTCTCCTGTGAGCCTTCTCTTCTCCAGGCTTCAGAGCCCCAACTCTCTCAGCCTGTCCTCATAGCAGAGCTGCTGCAGCCCTCTCAGCATCTTGGTGGCTTCCTCTGGACCCACTCCAACACTTCCATGTCCTTCCTGTGCTGGGGGCTCCAGAACTGCACACAGGACTGCAGGTGGGGTATGAGGAGAGCAGAGTAAAGGGGCACAATCCCCTCCCTTGCCCTGCTGCCCACACTGCTCTTGCTGCAGCCCAGCACACAGTTGCTGTCTGGGCTGCACTCACACTGCATTACATACCTTTAATTTTCTTTGTTCCAGTGCTTAGTTTGTCTTCCACTTTACATGAGGGGATTTTTTTTTTTCTTTCACCCTGTAATTCACACATACCTAAGTGACACTTCTGAGCAGAGCAGCCCCAGCAAATCCAATAATGAGGAGACAGGAACCTGCAACAGGCACACCTGTCTGGAGATGACTTTGGGGGGGTGGGGGAGAGGATGTGTGGCAGTTTGCTGTTAACACCCCGCCTTGCAGCAAGGCTGATGTCATTGAACTTGGGCCTAGGGGATAAGTGTGACAATAGGCAGAAGTGGCAGCTCTGAATAGATTGCCCCTAGTCCTGTCATTGCAAGACCTTGTCAATAGTCCCTCCTCAGCCTTCCTGTAGGTCCCCTTCAGATCCTGGAAGGCTACTATCAGGTCTCCTGGAAGCCTTCTCTTCTCCAGGCTGCAGAACCCAAACTCTCTCAGTCTGTCCTCACAGCAGAGCTGCTGCAGCCCTCTCAGCATCTTCATGGCCTCCTCTGGACCCACTCCAACACTTCCATGTCCTTCCTGTGCTGGGGGCTCCAGAACTGCACACAGGACTGCAGGTGGGGTCTGAGGAGAGCAGAGCAAAGGGGCACAATCCCCTCCCTTGCCCTGCTGCCCACACTGCTCTTGCTGCAGCCCAGCACACAGTTGCTGTCTGGGCTGCACTCACACTGCAGCCTCATCTTGAGCTTTTCATCAACCCAGACTCCAAGGTCCTGTTCCTCAGGGCTGCTCTCAGCCATTCACCACCCAGCCTGGAGTTGTGCTTGGGATTGTGCCTACCCAGGTGCCTTACACTTGGCCTTGTTGAATGTCATGAGGCTGACCTGGGCACAGCTCTGCAGCCTGTCCAGATCCCTCTGGATGGATCCCTGCCCTCTAGCAATTCAACTGTGCCACACAGCTTGGTGTCATCTGCAAACTTGCTGAGAGTGCACTGATTCCTCTCTTCATGAAGGTGCACTCGATTCTTCTGTCCTGTTTTACAGGATAAAACCTGCTCACAAGCTGGAGGGGCAGAAAAGAGGAGTTTGGGTTTGTCACTCAGATCACAGGGCTGAAAACCGAGGCTGCTCCCCGTGCCGACCTTCACTGGGATATCAATGTACGTAGCAGATGGCCACTATCAGCATGTGCTGCACAGTTCTGACACTTCACAATAAGCACAGGTGCCAAGTGCCAACCCTCTGTGCTCGTTCTGGGCAGATTTGGCCTCTGGGAATGATCCTGATTTTCTCCAGTCAGAAGAGGCAGCACCAGTAGTTGCGGCTGAGTTATCGCCAGAGACTTGGTGTGAAACCAACCTCCTCCTTTCTTCATTAGGGGAATTTCATCTGAGTATTAAAATGTGGTCATTCTCAAAAAGTGAACTGAACTGTTTACTTTTTGCACCCCCAGGGCTCTTGAACACAATTGTCCAAAAGATTTACTTGCATCTCTCTTATGAGGAGATAGATTCAGGGTCAAAATCCAGCAACTATTGCACAAAGTTTCTTCTCAGCCACAGCTTTTTCTAACGCACCAAGATTGGCTTCAGGAAAGCCTCTCCTCCTGTCCTCTCTCCTCCTTTCAACAGAGGAGACTGAGAGGTGACTTCATTTATGTTTGCAAATATGTAAAAGGTGAGTTCCAGGAGGCTGGAGCCAGGCTCTGCTGGGTGATGCCCAATGCCAGCACAAGGGGCAATGGGTGGAAGCTGAGGCATAGGAAGTTCCATGGAAACATGAGGAGGAATTTTTCCCTGTGAGGGTGACAGACCCCTGGAACAGGCTGCCCAGGGGTGTTGTGGAGTCTCCCTCTCTGGAGATATTCAAACCTTGCCTGGATGTGTTCCTGTGTGATCTGCTCTGGGTGATCCTGCTCTGGCAGGGGGGTTGGACTGGCTGAGTTTTGGAGGTCACTTCCAGCCCCTGACATTCTGTGATGCTTTTTTTTACCTGAAATCAGTTATTACTCTTTTCCATGGATATTCTAGCAGAAATGATGATAGTTTGACAGATTAATTCAGTCCTGTAACTTTGCAGCACATTTAGCATGCTCACAAGCTGCTGCTTCAACCCACAGTGACTGGTTTTGTTTTGTTTTTTTCATATATGTAAAGTAATCATTGAAAACTAAGAATGAAATTATCATTAGTAATGCTTTAGCAGTATAAAAAGGGCTGGGTCTGCAAGAGGAGAATACAGCTTTTTACTCTTGCACCTTTCAGTCTCAAGTTGTGCCAGAGGAGGTCTAGGTTGGATGCTAGGAGGAAGTCCAGTTCTGGGCCCCTCAATTCAAGAGAGGTGTTGAGATGCTGGAAGATATCCAGAGAAGGGCAGCAAGGCTGGGGAGGGGCCTGGAGCACAACCCTGTGAGGAGAGGCTGAGGGAGCTGGGGGTGTGCAGCCTGCAGAAGAGGAGGCTCAGGGTAGACCTCATTGCTCTCTGCAGCTACCTGAAGGGAGGTTGTAGCCAGCTGGGGTTGGGCTCTGCTGCCAGGCACCCAGCAACAGAACAAGAGGACACAGCCTCAAGCTGTGCCAGGGGAGGTCTAGGCTGGATGTTAGGAGGAAGTTGTTGCCAGAGAGAGTGATTGGCATTGGAATGGGCTGCCCAGGGAGGTGGTGGAGTTGCTGTCCCTGGAGGTGTTGAATCAAAGCCTGGATGGGGCACTTAGTGCCATGGTCTGGTTGATTGGCTAGGGGTGGGTGCTAGGTTGGGCTGGGTGAGCTTGGAGGTCTCTTCCAACCTGCTTGATTCTATGATTCCATGATCTCCAAGGATGGAACCTCAACTGCCTCCCTTAACAGACTCTTCCAGTCCAACATTTGATGCTGTTATTGGAACTATTCCAAAATCCATGGGAGCTTCATCTTGACCAAGGATTGAGGAGACTTTTAGGCCAGAGGAAGTGGCCATGTAAAAGATCAACTCTTTAGTCAAACAAAGAAAACTCTATTAAGAGATTTGTGGAAGATCAATTTAAATACACATTGACTTTAAATACACTTTAAAATCATTTTCTCTGTTATTTTAATTGTGTTGTGGGGTTTGGGGATTTTGTTTGGTTGGGGTTTTTTTGGGGTATTTTTCCTTATATTTGCTTCTGTAATAGGTAATGGAAAGAAAAATCTCTACTTGCTCTCAAAGGACAAAATAACTGATGGAGCCTGATCAAGCTATCCAGATTCTATTAATGTCTCAATTGCACAGTAACATAATTACCTCCTTTCCCCTTGTTCTGCAACTCTTTACTTCAGCCAGGTCTATTAGCCTGCTTCTTGTTGTTTAGAAGGATAGGTTTAAGGTAAGCCTACACTGGAAGTCACAGCACACTTGTGTCACCTTAGGTAGAGCTACATCCCACTTCAGCTTGGATACCAATGCCAGAAAAACCATGGAGATGGAATCTATCCTGATATTCATGCCAGGAGACAATTTGGTGACCCATGGCAAAATTCAGCACCTCTATAAAGAGATTTGTGGAAGATGAATTTAAATACACTTTGACCTTTTAATTTATTTTCTCCATTGTTTTAATTGTGTGGTGGGGTTTGGGTATTTTGGTTGGTTAGTTTTGGGTTTGTTTTGGGTTTTGTTTTGGGATTTTTTTCTTCTTTTTGCTTCTGTAATAGGAAATGGAAAGAAAATCTTAACTTGCTGTCAAAGAAACAAAATAACTGATGGAGCCTGATCAAGCTCTTCAGACTTTATTAATGTCTCAATTGCAAAGTAACATAATTAGAATCATACAATCATAGAATGGTAAGGTTGGAAGGGACCTCAAGGATCATCCAGTTCCAAGCCCCTGCCATAGGCAGGGACACCTCCCACTAGTACAGCTCACTCAAGGCCTCCTCCAACCTGGCCTTGAACACCTCCAGGGAGGGAGCACACACAACCTCCCTGGGCAACCTGTGCCAGTGTCTCACCACCCTCACTGCAAACAACTTCCTCCTAACATCCAGTCTAAATCTCCCCTCTGATACTTCAAACCCATTACCCTTCGTCCTGGCATTACAAGACCTTGTCAATAGTCCCTCCCCAGCCTTCCTGTAGCCTCCTTCAGATCCTGGAAGGCTGCTATCAGGTCTCCTGGAAGCCTTCTCTTCTCCAGAACATATCCTTTCTGCTTTTTATAGGTTGCTTACACATACAGTAATCCTGTAATAATCATAGAATCATAGAATGGTAAGGTTGGAAGGGACCTCAAGGATCATCCAGTTCCAAACCCCTACCATAGGCAGGGACACCTCCCACTAGAATAGGTTGCTCAAGGACTCATCCAACCTGGCCTTGATCACCCCCAGGGAGGTTGAGGTGCACAGAAGCACTGGTTGAGGTGTTCAGAAGCACAGAATGTGATCAAAGATCACCTGTTACCTCCTCAGCCTGGGATAGCGGAGGAGATTAGAGAGAAGCTAAAGAGGGATCCAGTGCCCAAGTGCTAAGAACAAATTGTTTATACATTGGCTTTTTATAACTCTTAGCAACCAATGAATGTTTATTATTCTTATTAGGCTTTCACAACCAGTGCCCTACTCATTCAGATTCTGTGTCAATTTCTCTTATTAGGGTATTCCAATCAGCCTTGAACTATCACAGCCTCCTGGAAGACAGGAAAAGGAAAAGTTTGGCTCACTTTGTGGGTGTGTTAGCAAGAACTAAGGTATTTATAATTCATTTTCTCATGATTTGCTAAACCTGGACAAAACCAAACATGCTGCATAATGTGCACCTCCTTCCCTTGGAGCCTGTTGCCTGTAAAAGTGATACAGACAAAGTAATCTGGCTTGGTATGGCTTCACCTCTTATTAAAATGATATAATAGGCAACTGTATACTGGAACAATGTGTCTACAATCTGTGAACTGTCTTAGAATCAGAATTAATAGTACTAATTTTTTGTCCCCCCTCCCCCCAACAACAAAATGGTGATGTCCAGTGGGATAGGTTCTTTTTACAAGCATGTTAAAAGTCTATGCCAGATGCTTTATTCCTTTAACATTTGCAAAGTTTTTGTTTCTGTTCTCATGAGCCCTGTTGTTTTGTTTAAGGCTGGAAAGGGTAAATGTTGGTGCAAACTCATTTGCATCAAAAATACCAGGCTGATCACAAAGTAATCTAAGAACAAATACCCAAGACTCCAGAACACATATTTAGGTATATTCTGCATTAGTGTATATCAAATCATAGAATCATAGAATGGTAAGGTTGGAAGGGACCTCAAGGATCATCCAGTTCCAACCCCCTGCCATAGGCAGGGACACCTCCCACTAGNCAGCCTGTCCTCACAGAAGAGCTGCTGTAGCCCTCTGAGTATCTTTGTGGCCTCCCCTGGACTGGCTCCAACACTTCCATGTCCTTCCTGTGCTGAGGGTTCCAGAACTGCACACAGGACTCCAGGTGGGGTCTGACAAGAGCAGAGTAAAGGGGCAGAATCCCCTCCCTTGCCCTGCTGGCCACACTTCTCTTGATGCAGCCCAAACCTTGCTCTGCTTAGATGCCATGTAGCACTAGTTAAGGGATTATATAATTTTGTTTAAAAGTTTGGGGATTTGTTTGTTTTTTTTGTTTGGTGTTGGTTGCATTGGAAGATAATTTACTGCTAAGTCTCCACCTGTGATTCTGTTTCACTGAAAGCAAAGTGAAACTGAAACAAGACATTTGGTCCAAATGATCTTAAATACAATCACAGAATTATAGATTCAGTCAGGGTTGGAAGGAACTACAAGGATCATCCAATTCCAACCGCCCTGCCATGGGCAGGGACACCTCACACTAGATCAGGCTGTCCAGAGCCTCATCCAGCCTGACCTTAAACACCTCCAGGGATGAGGCTTTCACCACCTCCCTGGGCAATGCACTGCAGGCTCTCACCACCCTCACGCCGAACAACTTCTTCCTAACATCCAGTCTGAATCTACCCATTTTTAGCTTTGCTCCATTCCCCTCAGTCCTGTCACTATCTGACACCCTAATAAGTCCCTCCCCAACTTTCTCGTAGGCCCCCTTCAGATACTGAAAGGTCACAAAGAGGTTATCTTGGAGTCTTCTCTCCAGACTGAACAGTCCCAACTCCCTCAGTTTCTCCTCATAATGTGGTAAGAGAGCCTGAATGAAGCAGCTGTCCCAGATGATATGAAATGTTACAGCTGGTTCAGTGAAACTGCTAAGCATACAAGAGAAATTATAGTTTCATAGAATCATAGAATGGGAAGGTTGGAAGGGACCTGAAGGATCATCTAGTTCCAACCCCCTGCCATAGACAGGGACACCTCCCACTAGCACAGGTCACTCAAGGCCTCCTCCAACCTGGCCTTGAACACCTCCAGGGAGGGAGCAACCACAGCCTCCCTGGGCAACCTCTGCCAGTGTATACTGAAAGAGTATATCTACTTCAGTGACAAAGAGAGTAAAGTGATATAAAATGCAGAGCAGTTTGATAGGAATATGCAGAGACAAATGGCAGAGTTTGTGAGTTTGCTACACAAAGAAGGAGAGAGAGGCAGTGGGTAGCTCTGTGGCCAGTTTTGGTCTCATGTACACAATGTGGTTGTTTCGACAAAGCATGAAGTAGCTTCAGCAACAGTAAGGAGAAAACAGGTTGGGTTTGTCTGCAGAATAACTGTCTTCTACTGAGGTGAGGTACTCCACTTTAAGCACACCAGTGCATGCCTGGAGAGTTGTTGTTTCCCTTCCCAAGCACCTCAACCACAAAAACCCTCTCCCTTGCTTTTCCTTGGTGACAGGATGGGGTTGTATGGAGTTTCAGTGTGCTTTTAAGCTGCAGGGGGCTCAGAAGTACTTCTGTGTTTGGGGCATCCAGGAGGTTTGAGCTCCTCAAGGAAAAGAGAGCAAGTTTGCTCCAAAGTAGCTTAAAGGGAAGTAGAACGTGTGGTGAAAGCAACAGACCATTATATTTATTCATTTAGGGCTAGATGTTTTTGAATGTATTTTTGCCCCTGTAATTCCAATAAAATGCTAAGGCAGAGCAAGAGTCAGGTGCTTGTTAACACAGATTGCAGCTGGAGCTGGTTACCAAGAATAAGCATCAGCTACCCTCACTCTTTTAATGCCTCCTCACTCACAGCTGAGCTCATTTTGAGGTTTGGATCTCAGAGATCCACCTACTACCCCTTCGGTGGCCCCAGTGACTCTCTCTATCCCTCTTTTTTCATTGCCATAATGTCTACTGAGCTGCAGCCAACCTCTGTCACTCAAAAGCTCTTCGTGGCAAGGGTTTCTTGACACAGATGAGGCTTTCTGCCAGGTAATCCTCATTACAGAGAACTCTAGGAGAGAAAGGAGGTTACTTCAATCCATCAGGTAAGCTGCCCTTCATCATAACTGCAAGGTGTGCTTAAGTGAGTGAATGTGGTGTTTGCTTATTTAATATATCAGAAAGCTTTTCATAAAGCTAATATTTTACTTCACTTTGATAGCCTAAATTATCACAAAGGATTTTTTTCTGCGTCTTACTCCTTGACTGTAATTCTTCTGTGTTAAATCAGTGTAACAGACTTGTAAGGACTTTGCTGCCTTTCACTTTGTCTGTAGTGCTGCCCTGCTTAATTCTTCTAATTCAAGCCAATAAACTTGCTCTAGAGACTTTGACCTTTTTGTTTAGTTTATATGTGGATGGGGAGTATCTAACAACTAAAATACTCAGTGAGTTATATGTGCAATAATGTAATATGTCTTAACTCTTCTATGGTTTAGTTTATATATGGATTAGGAATAGTATTATGGATTACTTACCTGGTCTTTTGGTTTATATATGGATTAGGAATAACATTATGGGTTATTTACCTGGTCTTTAGTTTATATATGGATTAGGAATAGTATTATGGATTGTTTAGTTTACCTATGGATGAGGAATATCAAACCATTAAAATACTCAGTGAGTTATATGTGTAATAATGTAATATAACTTACTTATCTCTCTTTTTGTTTAGTTTATATATGGATTAGGAATAGCATTGTGGATTATTTACTTGTCTGTTTATCTTATATATGGATGAGGAATAGTATTATGGACAGCTTACCTGGCCTGTTTAGTTTATATATGGATGAGGCATATCCAAGAACTAAAATACTCAATGAGTTATATGTGAGATAATGTAATATATCTTATTTACCTCTCCTTTTGTTTAATTTATATATGGGTTAGGAATATCATTATGGATTACTTGCCTGGTCTTTAGTTTATATATGGATTAGGAATAGTATTATGGATTGTTTAGTTTAGTTTATATAGGGATGAGAAATATCCAACAACTGCAGTACTCAGTGAGTTATATGTGTAATAATGTAATATGTCTTACTTATCTCTCCTTTTGTTTAGTTAATATATGGATTAGGAATATTATTGTGGATTGTTTAGTTTATATATGGATGAGGAATATCAAACAACTAAAATACTCAGTGAGTTATATGTGCAATAATGTAATATATCTTCTCTCTCCTTTTGTTTAGTTTATATATGGATTGGGAATATTATTAGGGATTGTTTAGTTTATATATGTCTGTTTAGTTTATATATGGATGAGGAATATCAAACCATTAAAATACTCAGTGAGTTATATGTGTAATGATGTAATATATCTTACTTATCTCTCCTTTTAGTTTATATATGGATTAGAAATAGAATTATGGATCATTTACCTGCCTGTTTAGTTTAGATATGGATTAGGAACAGCATTATGGATTACTTACCTGTGTCTTTGTTTAGTTTATGTATGGATGAGGAATATCAAACAATTAAAATACTCAGTGAGCTCTACCTGCAATAATGTAATATATCTTACTTACCTCTCCTCTTGTTTAGTTTATATGTGGATTAGGAATAGTATGATGGACTACTTACCTATCTGTTTGTTTAGTTTATATATGAATTAGGAAGAGTATGATGGACTACTTAGCTGTCTCTTTGTTTAGTTTATATATGGATGAGGAATATCAAACAATTAAAATACTCACTGAGCTCTATGTGCAATATGTAGAGGGAGCTGGGATTGTTTAGCCTGGAGAAGAGGAGGCTCAGGGGAGACCACCTTGCTGTCTACAGCTACCTGAAGGGTGCTTGTAGCCAGGAGGAGGTTGCTTTCTTCTCTCAGGCAAGCAGCACCAGAACAAGAGGACACAGTCTGAAGCTGTGCCAGGGGAAGTTTAGGCTGGAGGTGAGGAGAAAGTTGTTGCCTGAGAGAGTCATTGACTGCTGGAATGGGCTGCCCAGGGAGGTGGTGGAGTCAGCGTCCCTGGAGGTGTTCAAGGCAGGTTTGGATGTGGCATTTGGTGCCATGGTCTGGTCTTGAGGGTTGTGGTAATGGTTTGGACTTGATGATCTTTGAGGTCTCTTCCAACCTTGGTGATACTGTGAATAATGTAATATATCTTACTTACCTGTCCTTCATTTAATAATGTGCAGAGATGGTTTTTAGTCTTATTTTTCCGAAGGTAGTTGTGGAAATTAAGCATGGGAATGTGAAGAGATTTTTCTAAGGTGTTGAGGACCCTTTGTGCTCAGTGAGCTTCAACAAAACTAAAACTGCAGGCTGCTAGTTCAACATAACCTGCAGATGGATTTAGGTACCTCGTTGCCTGTTTGAGGCAACTCTCAGCATCAGCTATTTCATGCTATGAGTTTAGATAATTTCCTTCAAATGGTCTAATTCCTGTGTTAAAACAAATGTCTCTGGTGTTAGCATATACTTAAAAATGCTGTGTCATTGTCAGCCCTTAGGTTATAAGCAGAGTTGTTAAATGGCATCGGGAGCATTGGTGAGGAAATAACAATTGTGGTCAAGTAAGGCCAATAGCCTTTTGAAAGGTGTGACACTGAAGCAGAGTTCAGCTGTTAAATCCTGTGCACTTAGTGCTCAACTGACTCACAGGATTTCAGCATCCTACTTTGTCCTCTGGAAGAAATGCATGGCCTTGGTTCAGGAATATTTCACTGGGCTTTTTCATTTGCATGGCTCACTGCTGAAACTCACAATGGAAATGCTTTCTTCTTTGTTACTAAGGTTTTGCTGGTAGCAACCTGGCTTTTTTTTGTGCTTCCATTTTGAGAAATCTGCCTTTCTAACATGCTTCTAAACTCAAATTTCCATTGCTACTTTGTTGTCCCTGAGGCTTTTGTGAGTGGCATCAATGGAACAACAATATTTGCGTTCTGCTGCTTCAACCTCTGCTGCTTATATCATTTCCACTGAGCATCCATTACTCCACTGGGCTTCTGCAACAATCTGTTGATTGACTCCCCACCTGGAGTCCTGTGTGCAGTTCTGGAGTCCCCAGCACAGGAAGGACATAGAACTGTTGGAGAGGGTCCATTGGAGGCCAACAAGATGCTCAGAGGGCTGCAGCAGCTCTGCAGTGAGGACATTCTGAGAGTTTGGGCTCTGCATCCTGGAGAAGAGAAGGCTTCCAGGACACCTTAGAGTAGCCTTCCAGGATCTGAAGGGGGCTACAGGAAGGCTGGGGAGGGATTATTGACAAGTTGCTGAGAGTTGGGGCTCTGCAGCCTGGAGAAGGCTTCCAGGACACCTTAGAGTAGCCTTGAAGAGTCTGAAGGGGTTCTACAGGAAGGCTGGGGAGGGACTATTGACAAGGTCTTGCAATGCCAGGACAAGGGGCAATGGGTTTGAAGTGGCAGAGAGAAGGTTGAAAGTGGATGTTAGGAGGAAGTTGTTTGCAGTGAGGGTGGTGAGACACTGGCACAGGTTGCCCAGGGAGGTTGTGGAGCACAGAATCACCCAATGTGATCACAATGATCACACTGTGCTCCACAACCTCCCTGGAGGTCTTCAAGGGAAGGTTGGATGAGTCCTTGAGCAACCTGTTCTAGTGGGAAGTGTCCCTGCCTATGGCAGGGGGTTGGGACTGGATGGTCTTTGAGGGTCCTTCCAACCTTACCATTCTATAACTCAATTTGCTGGGTTGAAGTCTTGGAAGTACATCTGTCTGTGTCCTGGACAAGTCCAGTTAACTGCAGAGGCTTCTGCTTAGACTTACCTCAGTAGGCATGGTTGTGTATGTCATTCTTCAGCTTCTTGTTCAAAAGTAATGCTGTGTGGAGCAACTGTTCATCTCCTGCCCGAAGACAGCGAATTTTCCCAGTGAATGGAGTTTCCATATGTCGAGAAAGCTGTAGGGATAATAATATTTCAGTGTTAGGAGAACATTTCTCCCTGCTTTAACTGCAAGTCTGTTAGAGATGTAGATTCATGACATCATTTCTGTATGAATCTTGCGCTGGCAGAGATGTGGAACATTATGTTGATTGAGGAGCACCCTGGAGTACAACTGCGATTCACAGCAGCAAAATGACCTTCTTGGTGCCCTATTCCAAAAGGATTTAACCAAAAGCAGATCTATGCCAACTGCTGACCTTGCTCAGATTTAAATACTGTGCTGCTTATGGGTGTTACCTGCCCCCACACATAAGGATTCACCCACACTAATCTCAGCTGGCTGGAAGTTAAGGAATGAAACTTTATGTATTTAGAGTTTAGCACAATTTAGAAGCATACAGAATCATAGAATGGTAAAGTTGGAAGGGACCTCAAAGATCATCCAGTTCCAACCTCCTACCATAGGTAGGGACACATCCCACTAGTACAGGTCACTCAAGGACTCATCCAACCTGGCCTTGAACACCTCCCTGGGCAACATCAGGGTTGTCTGTGCCAGTGTCTGACCACCCTCACTGTAAACAAATTCCTTCTAACATCCAGTTTCAATCTCCCCTCTGCCAGTTCAAACCCATTGCCCCTTGTCCTGGCATTGCAAGACCTTGTCAGTAGTCCCTCCCCAGCCTTCCTGGAGCCTCATTCAGTTACTGGAAGGCTACTCTAAGGTCTCCTGGAAGCCTTCTCTTCTCCAGGCTGCAGAACCCCAACTCTCTCAGCCTGTCCTCACAGCATAGCTGCTGCAGCCCTCTGAGCATCTTGGTGGCCTCCTCTGGACCAGCTCCAACACTTCCATGTCCTTCCTGTGCTGGGGGCTCCATAACTGCACACAGGACTGCAGGTGGGATCTAAGAACAGCAGAGCAAAGGGGCACAATCCCCTCCCTTGCCCTGCTGCCCACACTGCTCTTGCTGCAGCCCAGCACTCAGTTGCTGTCTGGACTGCACTCACACTGCAGACTCATCTTGAGCTTTTCATCACCCCAGACCCCCAGGACCTGTTCCTCAGGGCTACTCTCAAGCGTTCACTACCCAACCTGGAGTTGTGCTTGGGAGTGTGCCTACCCAATACATAATATATTATGTATTACAGTTATTTACAACTATATACAGCAATATACAAGTTTAAAGTAATACAGAAATACAAGACCCACTCCCAGCAACCAGAGTGCCCAGGAGGGGCTCCCAATCACCCTTCCACCTCCTTTCCACCCTTTCCTTTATCTCAGAATCACCCTTATGTGGAAGGTAATCTGGAAAGATCAGCAAGATGTGATAGAAGCAGAATGATTAGTTGGGAGGTGTGCAGCTTCAGGCAGAAAAGTTAACATGGCAAAAGGCAGGCAGAGACTGACTTATCTCCATGTCCTTGCTTTTGCATATCTAAGCAAACCCTACCATTGAAAGATACATCATTATCATTTTCTTTTTATGACCAATAACCTAACTTCTCTCATTAAAATATTCCAGTTAGCTTCAAACCAGCACAACTCCCCCTGTGCCAAGCAAAGGGCAGTATGTTAGCATGAGCTGGCATATGGATATGCTTAGTGCTGCTGAATCTCAGAGGGAAAGAGTAACCTTTTGAAAGCTGACCTCATAGCACACATTTAGCTCTAGAGCAGAAGTAACTTCCCTTTTTTTCTGTTCCTGTGCATTTGTCAGCAATTCTGTTGCTTTAAAATAATTTATAGCAAGCAACAGAAAGATTGGAAAGGACATCTGGAGGTCATTTGGGTTCCCCTCCAGCACAAGTAGAACCACCCAGAGCATGTTTCCCAATGCCCTGAGTATTACCAAGGATGGAGAGTACACAACCTTCACAGGCAACCTGTGCTAGGGTTCACTAGCCCTGAGAGAGTGCGTGGGGGAAGTTTATGTTGAGATAAGCAGGAGAGTAGCCAAACAGAAAAGTATCTGGGGGTGCTGATTGACACCCGCCTGAACAGGAGCCAGCAGTGTGCCCAGGTGGCCAAGAAGACCAATGGCATCCTGGCCTGCATCAGCAGTAGTGTGGCCAGCAGGAGCAGGGAGCTCATTCTCCCCCTGGACCCTGCACTGTTTAGGTCATGCCTTGAGTCCTGTGTCCAGTTCTGGGCCCCTCAATTTAGGAAGGACATTGAGGTGCTTGAGCATGTCCAGAGAAGGGCAACGAGGCTGGAGAGAGGCCTGGAGCACAGCCCTATGGAGAGAGGCTGAGGGAGCTGGGATTGGTTAACCTGGAGAAGAGGAGGCTCAGGGGAGACCTTCTTGCTGTCTCCAGCTACCTGAAGGGTGCTTGTAGCCAGGAGGAGGTTGCTTTCTTCTCTCAGGCAAGCAGCACCAGAACAAGAGGACACAGTCCCAAGCCAGGGGAAGTTTAGGCTGGAGGTGAGGAGAAAGTTGTTGCCTGAGAGAGTCATTGACTGCTGGAATGGGCTGCCCAGGGAGGTGGTGGAGTCAGCGTCCCTGGAGGTGTTCAAGGTGGGTTTGCATGTGGCACTTGGTGCCATGGTCTGGTCTTGAGGGCTGTGGTATTGGGTTGGACTTGATGAGCTTTGAAGTCTCTTCCAACCTTGGTGGTGATACTGTGATTATTCTGGAGATACTACACCTTCTGGAAGCATTTTAGGCTTCATTTTGCTGCTGTTATCAATCTGGAACTTTTTTTTTTTTAAATCCCAGAAGGGGGATATTTCACTTGAGCAGGATTATTAGTTTGAAGGAGCGTTGCTTTGCACAAGTGGTCCTGTTTAAATAAACTGTGTTTGACAGTGAAGGCTCTGGTGTGTTCCTGTGCTTCCTGAAACTGTACAGGGATAGATCTGCCTAGGCTATTTCCAGTTCTCCCTGTCAGATTAATTTCAAGGAGTCAGGAGCATTAACAACTCCTTCCCTTGAAGAGTACTGGCAAGGATCTCTGTCTCTCCCCTCCTTCTTGCCTTTAATCATATCCGAGACCCTAGGAGAAAACTCACGGACCACTAATGCTGAACTAATACACCAAACTGATAGTATTGCTGAATTATCTGTGCCACAGAAAGGGGGGGAAAGGGCCTGCTTGGATAACTGAACCTTCATCTGTGCTGACAGCTCCTGTAATGTGTGAAGGAAAGGGACATTTTCACCAAAGGTAGGCACTTCATGGAAATCTGCAGAACAGGGAAAAGCAAAGGAGGGATCACAGCTCTGAGTTGAAGATTGCAGGAGCCTGTGGTGTGATGTGATGGTTTGGGAGTTAGCCGCCCCCCTACACTTTATAAAATCATCCAGACCAGACTCAGCCAGCTGGAAGTAAAGGACTGAAGCTATATTTACAGCTCAGCACAATGTACAAGCAGAGATGTACACAATATACATGAATAGTTGCAGAGATATACAAGTTAAAGGTAATACAGTAACACCACATCCCTCCCAGAAATCAGAGACCCCATGAGGGGCTCCCAACCACCCTTCCACCTTCTTTTCACCCCTTTACCTTACCCCAGAGTCTACCTTGCGTGCAAGGTGAGTTTGGAGGATGGGCAAGGGAGGTTAGAAGCAGTGGTTAGTTGAGTTACACAGCAGAGAGGCCAGAAGCTCTCAGAGAGACAGACATGGGGGGAGGCAGAAGCAGAGTGGTTGGTTAGGTTACTCATCAGAAAGGCCAGAAGCTCCCAAGGAGACAGAGATGAGACTCTCTGTGTCTCTGTTACTTATATTTGTTCTTATACATCTCAGCAAGCCTATGAGTGAAGCAGACAACACCAGTGTTTGCTTTTCACAGCCTATAATAAAATTTTCTCAATTAAAACATTCCAGTTAGCCTCAAACCCCAGCACGTGTGGAGTATGAAACTCTTAAACTAAGGACTTTAATTAGTTTTAAGACTTAATGCAAAAAAAGAGAAATAAATTGACTGCGCTTTCTTCTTCTGGAGATCAGAGCTCTGCCACAAACTCATCTAAAGGATATGTGACTTCTCCCATTGCTTTGGACTCTTACACAGGAGGTGCAGATTCATATGCAGACCAGCCAGGAAGGTCAGCTCTAAGCTGTGTATTCCAGAGGAACATTTGCTATGCTGTGCAGTAATAACCTGTACCATGAAATAAGGCTTCATTCTGTATTTGGTCCATGTGTGTTAGCTACAACTGCACTGCTCTGTCTGTAGGCACTCAACAGTTAGAAAAATCTTCTTTATGTCTGATGTTGTATAAACAACTCTGCTTGGTTCAAAGCTGTTTTGCTGACTCCCTTCAATCCAAGGTGTTTCTATGCTGATAGCATCTTGTTCTCTGAAGTGAATTTCTTGTAAAGAGATTGTGTCAGCTTTTTCTGTTTGGACTTTTTTTTTTTTTTTTTTTTTTTTTTTTTGGTTATAACTTTGAGCCATTTACGTTCTCCCTTACAAATCCAATTATTTGATTTGCCATCATTCACCTCTGTAGTATTTGGCTATTTGGTGCACTACACAATGTCATTGCCAAGATTTAATGCAACTGTAAAAAAAAATAGACTAGCATATTCTAAAGCTATTTTGTTTAGAGATTGTTTGGTCTCAAAGAACTTAATACATCAATATAACCTACTAAAAGACTTTTGCATGTTTTCATGCTATAGCTTGAGCCCAGTTTCTCTCTAAAAGATTCTCTCTGTTTCCTATTTTGCCAATGAATTGCTGAGCAATAAAAATAACACAATTAGTTGCTGCAAAAGGGGAAGAGGGAAGCTTGCAGTCATGGTGACAATCAGAACAGCTGGATAAATTGCAATGATGACCAAGAGAGATTGACAGGGGGCAATTTTTTCCTTTCATGGCATGCAGATAAAAAAAAAAAAATTTAAAAAAAAAAGTGGTGATTTGATGTGGGGTTTTGTG
>VWZE01020039.1:187975-204832 GCA_013396675.1 Eubucco bourcierii
GGGGGGGGGTGGGGAAGGAAAGAAAACCCACAAACACCACCACCCCCCACACACACTTCTGATATCTCTGTGTCTCTGAGCAATGCCTAATGCAAAATTGTGTTATGAAATCTCTTTGAGCTCCTTTTGAGTTACGCCAGTAGAATCAACCAAGTACCCTCCAACCACAACCATTTCTGTGATGCACAGTGCCAACAGCTGAGAAACATGTGGAGTGGCTTCTAAATAAGAGTAAAATATTCTTAGATGATCTTGAGAGAAAATGTTTCCAAGTACAAGCAACAACGCAGATCCATGCTGCCACTCTTGCAGCTTTGGTGCCAAATATAAACAAACTATGGATGTGGTGGTGGGGGGGTGCATTCGTGAATTTGTCCATAATGTTCACAATATGAAGTGTGTGAGACACCAATTTTGAATTAACTACAGAATTTGTCCATAATATCCACAATAAGAAGTGTGTAAGATACCAATTTTGAGTCAACTACAGAGGCATGATTTTGTATAGGTCTCTTGTGACATAGGGAGACATCATAGAATTGTCAGGGCTGGAAGGGGTCATCTAATACCAACCCCTTGCCATGGGCAGAGGCACCTCACATTAGAGCAGGTTGCTCAGAGCCACGTCCAACCTGGCCTTAAACACCTCCAGCAATGAGGCTTCCACCAACTCCTTGGGCAACCTGTTCCAGTGTTTCAGCACCCTCACAGTAAAGAACTTCTTCCTAGCATCCAGTCTGAATTTACCCGCTTCTACTTTTGCCCCTTTCCCCTCAGTCCTGTCACTACCTGACATCCTAAAAAGTCCCTCACCAGTTTTCTTGTAGCCACAATAAGGCCTCCTCAGAACCTTCTCTTCTCCAGACTGAACAACTCCAACTCTTTCAGTCTGTCTTCACAGGAGAGGTGCTCTAATCCTCCGATCATCCTCAATATGTATGTGTGTGTGTGTATATAGATACATATATACATAAATACATACACACATACACACACATGTTATATATGTGTATTTCATATGTGTATGTGCTGTGTGTGCGCTATAGGTGGGTGCTGTGTGTGTGCGTGCCACGCATGGGTGCGTGTATGTGTGCGCGCCACGCGTGGGTGGGCGCGCGTGCCTCTGTATGTGTGTGCCACGCGTGGGTGGGCGCGCCTCTGTATGTGTACGCGCCACGCGTGGGTGGGCGCGTGCGCCTCTGTGTATGCGCCACGCGTGGGTGGGCGCGTGCGTGTCTCTCTATGTGTGCGCGCCACGCGTGGGTGGGCGCGTGCGCCTCTGTGTGCGCGCCACGCGTGGGTGGGCGTGTGCGCCTCTGTGTGTGCGCGCGTGCCTTTGTACGTGTGCGCGTCATGGGTGGGTGCGCGTGCCTCTGTATGCGTGGCGCCACACGTGGGTGGGTGCGTGTGTGTATATATGTGTGCATTCCATGCATGTGTTGGTGAGAAGTTGCTGTTAGAAGTGGAAATTACTCGTACCAAGAGAAGGAATTAATTAGAAGTTGGCGCTGAACACGCATATATTTTCAATACACTGTGTATCACATCTCCTTTATTTCAAATTGTGTGGAGAGATGACTTCTCCAGTAAAAATTAAAGGAAATATTAACTACTCCACTGACTGTAGTATAATGTAATGTACACCACACGACTTTGGAAGGGCATAGTATATCACCACACAATGCTCAGGGAGGATGCTCAGATGCATTTTGCAGTGCTGCTTCTTTTGAAGTGTCCTGCGCTTTCATTAACAGCTATATCACACTTGAGAAGAGCTAATGATAAAAAGATTTCCTGGCAAGCAGCTTCTTCTGTTAAATGGGAAAAGTGATGTGTTTGGCATGTATAATTTAGCTAATTTGTACAAGAAACACATTACTTAATCAACTGCAGGATTTGGGTATTGCAGGAGAAAGATTGCAATCCATTAATCAATTTATAGGCATAAATATATTACATTTCAAGGGAAAAAAAACAAACAAAAAAACCCAACCCACCCCAAACCCAAGGATTGAAATGCCCTTGAATCAATAAATATAATTACAACAATGGTGTGTTGTAGTCATTTATTTGATTGTCCTACAGCTGCCTGATGCACAGTGAGACTGCCGAAGCATGGAGCCAAACAGCCCAACACTACGTTTAGTTTTGTTTATTGAAATAATGTAAGGGTATTAATGATGAAGTACAAAAGTGTGTAATAGAAAGTAATGTTCTGTGAAATAAAACTGTGTTTGGAAACTAAGAACACAATAGAAGTTAAAACCTTAAATACACTTAGAAAGCACTTTAGATTGTTGTGATAGAAAAATGGCTGTGATGTGGAGGCTAGGAAAAATTATAGGAATGTGTCCTAGAGATGAGTAAGGTGAAGCCAAATCACTTCGTTCAAAGGTAAATACTCTCTTAAGTTCACAGAATCATAGAATGGTAAGGTTGGAAGGGTCCTCAAGGATAATCTAGTTCCAACACCCTGCCATAGGCAGGGACACCTCCCACTAGTACAGCTCACTCAAGGCCCCCTCCAACCTGACCTTGAACACCTCCAGGGAGGGAGCAGCCACAACCTCCCTGGGTAGCCTGTGCCAGTGTCTCACTACCCTCACTGTAAAGACCTTCCTCCTGACATCCAGTCTAAATCTCTCCTCTGCCAGTTTAAAACTATTGCCCCTTGTCCTGTCATTGCAAGACCTTGTCAATAGTCCCTCCTCAACCTTCCTGTAGACCCTCTTCAGATACTGGAAGACTACTCTAAGGTCTCCTGGAAGCCTTTTCTTCTCCAGGTTGCAGAGCCCCAACTCTTTCAGTCTGTCTTCATAGGAGACCTGCAGCCCTTTGATCATCTTCTTGTTCTTGTCCAAGAAATGGAAAGGAGGGGTGAAAATCACCCCTGGCTGGCTCAGATTTACCTTTTCATTTCATTAGTTTCTATATTATGTATTTTAAGATGACCACAATGGTGTGTGTGTTAAAGTCTAGTTAAGGCATGCATTGAGAAACCTTCTGTAATGGATATAGTTTCATCTGTAATGGATATAGTTTTGGTATGAGAGTATTCATGAACTTCCACTTAAAAAACCCAAACCGTTCTGAAATGAATGCACAGATCTTGTGCTTCTGAATAATTCACAAACTTTTGTCAGATGTGAACAAATAGCTTCTCTTCCAGATGAAAGAAGTAAGGTGTTTCTTAAATGTTACCTTTTTAGAAGCTAATAGAAATGTAGCAATGCCAAATTATTGCCTGATCAGAGAACTGAGGTTTACTTAGTGACAGTACAATAAAAAGGTGCTTCCTTTTTAAGCATTATATGTTTAAGCAAAATGATAGCTGCCTTAAAGCTGAGCCTGGGGAGGTTTAGATTGGGCATTTGAAAAAGGTTTTTCCATGGAGGGAGTCATCAGGCACTGGAATGAGCTGCTCGGGGAGGTGCTGGAGTCACCCACCCTGGATGTGGTGCTTAGGGCTATGGTTTAAGATGAGTCTTGTAGAGTAAGGTTCTAGATTGGACTTGGTGATCCTGAGGGGTTTTGCCAACCTGGATGATTCTCTGGTTGAATATGCTCTGTGTTCTAATGAACTGCTGGCAAAGTTGCCATTATCAGCAAATCCTACCTAGATTCCTTGTCATGGTATGTAGATTCCCCAGCTGGGCTAGCAGGATCCCAAAACAGGTGCTTAAAATCAGCTCCTCTTTCTGAACCTCAGTGCTTCTGTGTTGCTGAAAGTTGAATGTTTCTCCCTTTTGAAAATCAAACAGCTCTGAGGAAGGCTGAAGTACTCCTTGTTACTTTTCAGAAATTCACAGTAATATTATTTGATTTTAAAGATGTATGGAACCTTTAAAAAAAGGCTATACTTCTCAAGCAATACTTTTGTCCTATCTCTTGATGTCATACCCAAATCCAAACCCTACAGACTACTCCAAACTTCATCTTTCAAAACCAGTTCTCTCGTATTCCAGTGCTAGAATGTGATCTTAAGAAAGAAGAGACTGGACCTATGAAACTCTTCCCACCTTCAGAGAAATAGCTCCCATAAAAATGATGTTTGACTTTTCCTTTCAGTGCAGTTGTGGCAGTGATGGCAGTAATTACAATGCGCTCATTGGCAGATGATGAAGCTGTTAAGAAAACCTCCAAATATATGATGTCTGGCAGTTGCCTGGAGACTGTGAAGTGACATCATTGTGTTTTCTATAGCTTATATTGTTCTTACATTGTTCTCTAAAATTGACAGCTCAGTTTTGAATTCAGTAGGGTTGGTAAGTGAGGGAAATGCTGTCTGGTGTGTGCAGAAATTGCTCAGAGATGCACCTGCTCAAGCAGCATTTGCTGTCTCACTGTATGTAACACTTGCAGCCTGTGAAACCTTCAGGTAAGAAGAACACCATGCCACGTTGTCAGGTAGGTAAGAAGAACACCCTACCATGTTGCCAGGCAAGAAGAACATCCTGCCACATTGTTGCCAGGTAGGTAAGAAGAACACCCTGCCACGTTGTTGCAAGGTAGGCAAGAAGAACACCCTGCCGCGTGGTTGTCAGGTAGATAAGAAGAGCACCCTGTCACATTGCCAGGTAGGTAAGAAGAACGCCCTGGTATGTTGCCAGGTAGGTAAGAAGACCCTGCCACGTTGCCAGGTAGGTAAGAAGAACACCCTACCGCGTCGTCGTCAGGTAGGTAAGAAGAACACCCTACCGCGTCGTCGTCAGGTAGGTAAGAAGAACACCCTACCGCGTCGTCGTCAGGTAGGTAAGAAGAACACCCTGCCGCGTCGTCGTCAGGTAGGCAAGAAGAACACCCTGCCGCGTGGTTGTCAGGTAGATAAGAAGAGCACCCTGTCACATTGCCAGGTAGGTAAGAAGAACGCCCTGGTATGTTGCCAGGTAGGTAAGAAGACCCTGCCACGTTGCCAGGTAGGTAAGAAGAACACCCTGCCCCGTCGTCGTCAGGTAGGTAAGAAGAACACCCTGCCGCGTCGTCGTCAGGTAGGTAAGAAGAACACCCTGCCACGTTGTCGTCAGGTAGGTAAGAAGAACACCCTGCCGCGTTGCCAGGTAGGTAAGAACACCCTGCCGCGTTGTTGTCAGGTAGGTAAGAAGAACACCCTGCCTCGTTGCCAGGTAGGTAAGAACACCCTACCGCGTTGCCAGGTAGGTAAGAAGAACACCATGCCATGTTGTCATGGAGGATGCATGTCTTGGCTTGCCCAGGCATCATCCTATGGTCCCCATTCCTCTGTCGGGGCGGAAGCAGAGCACGGAGAGAAGACAAAATGCTTGGAGACAGCCACCTTGAGGGTCCAAGGCTTGCCCAGAGTTGTTCCTCCCAAATAAGGGCAAGTAAGCTCCTGACTTCACCTAACATGGCCAGGTTTGGCAAGGTGCCATTCTGATGGGTGAGTCTCTGTGGCCAAAGGGGCCGTTGCATTTGGGCAAACAATATAACAGGCTTTTGCCACATGCCTGCTGCTTTTCTGCCCTGCCACATTATGCTCTGCTTTGCCTGTGATGACTTTCAAGACACTGGTAGAACTCCCTTCAAGTGCTTTGGTAGTGCCTGATACTATTTTGTGAGTAAATATTCAAAGCCTTTCTCTCTTCTATAACCAGATTCCATTGTGCCTTCTGCCTTAGTAGCACAAAGTAGCCTCTCAAGTCCCCTAGGGGGCAAGCAGAACAATTGTGACTAAGAACCTCTTTCCAGTTTCAAGTTGAATGTTTGTATTTGTCAGTTAAGTGTTCCAGGTTACCTGTTCCCTGCATGTATAAATATCCAAGCCATGCATTTCAAACATTGCAAATATGTTTTCTGGTGAGGTTTAATAAACAGTTTTCATAGTTAACAGTCTTTGTCTGGATATCAAAATTAATATAGATTATTAATTTTGCATAATTCATAACTGACATTAACTTCAAAAAGAAGAATGTGTTTTGGGCATGGATCTTGGCAGAATATTGGTGATAAAATTATATTTATTAGCTCTGAATCCAACTACTTCCATTTCAAGTGTCTTTTGTATTTTCTTTACCATATTTCTTTTCTTAGGCACCTTCTAGTAACAAGAAACAAAGAAGAGATTAACCTGGACTTGGGAGAACTAAGCCCTACCCCTTTCTGTATATCATTAGAAAGATTTCTTTTATCTGTCTGTTTTTTTTCTCATTGTTTTCTAGGTAGTCAACTTGTGTCATGAGAAACATGTCCTCTAAAGTCAAAGGAGTGAAAGGAGACCTGCACCATCTATTATGGAGGGATGTCTGGCAGCGTGTGTGGTCATTTCTCACAGTCAGTCACTAATGTGTATGATGGAACCATAAAATGGTTTAAGTTGGAAAGGACCTCAGAGCTCATAGGCAGGGACACATCCTACTAGAACAGGTTACTCAAGGTCTCATCCAACCTGGTCCTGAACATCTCCAGGGAGGTTGTGGAGCACAGAAGCACAGAATGTGATCACTTGGTCCTGAACACCTCCAAGGAACCTCCTTCTGTGCTCCACAACCTCCCTGGGCAACCTGTGCCAGTGTCTCACCACCCTCACTGCAAGCAACTTCCTCCTAACATCCAGTCTAAATCTCCCCTCTGCCAGTTCAAACCCATTGCCCCTTGTCCTGGCATTGCAAGACCTTGTCAATAGTCCCTCCACAGCTTTCCTGGAGCCCCCTTCAGATCCTGGAAGGCTGCTCCAAGGTCTCCTGGAAGCCTTCTCTTCTCCAGGCTGCAGAGCCCCAACTCTCTCAGCCTGTCCTCATAGCAGAGCTGCTGCAGCACTCTCAACATCTGCTGTTTAAACCCTCTGGCTTAAACAGTTCCATGTCCTTCTTGTGTTGGACATACAATCTTTAAGGGTCCCTTCCAATTCAAAGCATTCTATGAGTCTGTGATAAAACATGACTAGATCTCATCTTTTTACGGGTAATTAATGCACCTTGTATGTGTTCTTTCTTTGTACATGTACTTAATTAACATGGTCAATGACATCTGAAATATTTGCAGTCTTTTAAACCTCAAAGTATGATCAAGGAAGTATCTCATGCCAAATGACCACAAACTCTCCATCCTCAAGAGGAATCCCTGAGAGTAGGAAGGTAGTCCTGTATATACATATATTTAGGATGAAGCACTTTAAACTCATGACTGAAAGAAAAACTGAGCATAATGTTGTTACAGAAGTATGATATGAACTTTCATGCACAATAATGACCAAAGACTGTTTTGGTTTGGTTTTTTTATGTGCATCTCACATTACATCTATGTCTTTCTTGTGTTGGAGGCTCCAGAACTGCACACAGCATCAGTTTTCCTAACACAGGAAACAACAACTGTGTTTTCCAAAGATTATCTAAAGAGAAAATTGAATAAGGCCAGCATGATGTTAGGTTATTGGGGTTGAAACCAGAGGCAATACATTTTGTAAAGGAGAGACTGTTTCAAACTTAATAATTATATTAATTAATGTATTAATAAAATTAATTATATTAATTTTGATATCCAGGCAGAGATTTTTAATAACTATGAAAACTGTTTATTAACGTTAAATCTCGCCACAAAACTTATATACAAGGTTCAAAAATGCAGGGTTTGGAAATTGGCACATACAGGGACCAGGTAAACTGGAACACTTTAAAGGCAACCAGTGTAAGCAAACATTTTTACTGGCAGAGAAGGTTTGTGCGCAGGAAGCTCCTTTCTGCTTATGGCAGAAGGCCATAAGTGATTACAAGAGGCTTGAAGGATTGACTCACAAAACTATCCTGGGACAATACCCAAAGCAAGTGGCAGGGCTGCTGCCGGGTCGGAAGCTGTTAGAGGCTTTGGAGTTTCCTCAGGCTCCTGGGTGCTTCAGATAAAGGAGGCAGACATCTGTGAGCTGGTCCTGGCTCTCTTGGCAGCAGGCTCTCATGTGCAGGCAGAGGTCTGTGCTGTGCAGTCTGGGCACGGTGTCAGGCTGGCTGTGCAGGCCGAATGCATGGAGGCATCAAAGCCTGATCCTGCTGCTTGGGGTCCCACCCAGCTCAGGATCACTGAGGTAGTAAGAGTACAATCGCAACCCCCCAATGTGCTCCCTGCTCATCCTTTATATCCATTTCAGCCCGAGACTGATGGGCCTTTGGACACAGATTAGCCAATCAGGATGGCAGTTTGCCCATATTAGGTGAAACTGGGGCTTCCGTCCCCTTTCCTGCAGCCAGCACCCCCAACACAGAGGGAGGGGGAGCAGGGGAGCATGCCTGGGCAAGCCAGGACATGTACAAACCCACCTTTGGCCTATTCAGACCTACCATGACACATTTGTACACCAGTCATGGGAAAAGGTGGCATAAGTGGAGCAAACAAAATGAGGTTAACCCAGAAATGCCAATAATGGGTTGCACATACTTTGATCTTACCAGGACATTTAACCACTAAAGCTTTCTGTGCACCAAAGAAAACTGAAATATTTACATCATCTCCTGAGGCTTTTCTCTCTAGAAAAACAGAACAGGAATAAGTCACATTTCTCCCTGTGCCACTTCTACCAGGGCAGTTAGGAATCTATGTTGGCAGCAGCCGCTTTCAGGTGGCACAATGGGGAGAGCTATAGGTTCCTTTGGGGAGTGGAGGCTTTTTGCACCTTGAAAATAATATGTTTCTGAATCTGCCCAGTACTAGAGCTGGGTAGTTAAAATGCCAAGGATTTCTCTTAGGAGGAAGGGGAAAAAAAAAAAACCCATAAGCACAAAAATTCTTCCACTTTGCATTTACATATAGACATAGAAACATAGAATCATAGAATGGTAAGGTTGGAAGGGACCTCAAGAATCATCTAGTTCCAACCCCCTGCCATAGGCAGGGACACCTACTAGAACAGGTTACTCAAGGCCTCATCCAATCTGACCTTGAACACCTCCAGGGAGGGAGCATCCATGACCTCCCTGGGCAACCTGTGCCAGTGCCTCACCACCCTTATTGTAAAGAACTTCCTCCTAACATCCAGTCTAAATCTTCCCTCTGCCAGTATAAACCCATTGCCCCTTGTCCTGTCGTTGTAGGACCTGACAATGGGGACATGTATATTTTTTTCTGTACTGTTGGTTTTGTTAGAGCCAAACCAAACATAGATAGTGATGTCTGTTCTCTGAAGGCATTTTAATCCAAAATAAAAAGAACAAGCAGCAACCAGCAAACAAAAGAGAAACAAAGGAAGTGTGTAGGCTTTGAGAAGCAAACCAGCTTGTACTGCACATTAGATGAGCATTATTATGCTTCCTAACTGCAGTTAATGTAATTTCCCATAGTTTTGTATCAATAAAGGAGGCATATTGACAAAATATTTTAAGTAATACATATGAACTCAAGATGTTCAGCTGCTGCAGGATGTTTACTCAAAGAGAACAAAAGAACAGCTAGAAACACAAAGGGAACCTCACAGTTCTACCTGAAGAGTTCAATAGAGTTGTTCTCTGTTTGGGTATCAGTATCTGGTATGTTTCCTCACAGGTTTAGGTTTGTACCACACTGGTCATTGATTTCCACTCTCAAGGCTTCTCAAGATGTTGCTTGGAAAGATGAACTGCTGCAAACAAAGCTTTTCTACCCTCTAACCTTGATCAAAGGATGTTAGGGGTTGGAAGGAACCCAAAGAGATCATCCAGTCCAACCCCCCTACCAGAGCAGGATCAGACAACCTAGCTCAGGTCACACAGGAACACATCAAGGCAGACCTTGAAAGTCTCCAGAGAAGGAGACTCCATAACCTCTCTGGGCAGCCTGTGCCAGGGCTCTGGGACCCTTCCAGCCAAGATTTTGCCCCTTGTGTTGAGCTGGAACCTCCTGTGCTGCAACATCCATTACTCCTTGTCCTATCCCAGGCAGCAAATGAGCAGAGCCTGTCGTGGGTATGTGTGTGTCCCCTCCCCACCCCCCCCAACCCCCAACCCTCACATATTTATTAGATCCCCTCTGTCTTCTCCAGACTAAGCAGCCCCAGGTCCCTCATCCTCTCCTCATCAGGCAGTGCTCCAGTCCCCTCACCATCCTCTTAGCCCTCTGCTGGACTCTCTCCAGCAGATCCCTGTCTCTCTTCAACTAGGGAGCCCAAAACTGAAGGCAATACTCAAGATGAGGTCTCACCAGGGCAGAGTAGAAACAGGGGAGAACCTCCCTTGATCTGCTGGACACACTGTTAATGCTCCCCAGGATCCCACAAAGACATATTGCTGTCACATGGACATCTTGTTATCAACCAGGACATGGAATTGTTGGAACGCATCCAGAGGAGGCCACCAAGATGCTCAGAGGGCTGCAGCAGCTGTGCTGTGAGGACAGGCTGAGAGAGTTGGGGTTCTGCAGCCTGGAGAAGAGAAGGTTTCCAGGAGACCTTAGAGTAGCTTTCCAGTATTTGAAGGGGGCCTACAGGAAGGCTGGGGAGGGACTATTGACAAGGCCTTGTAATGACAGGACAAGGGGCAATGGGTCTGAAGTGACAGAGGGGAGACTGAAAATGGATGTTAGGAAGAAGTTGTTTGCAGTGAGAGTGGTGAGACACTGTCACAGGTTGCCCAGGGAGGTTGTGGCTGCTCCCTCCCTGGAAGTGTTCAAGACCAGGTTGGATGAGTCCTTGAGTAACCTGTACTAGTGGGAGGTGTCCCTGCCTATGGCAGGGGGTTGGAACTAGATAACCCCCCAGGTCCCTTCCTACCTTATCATTCTATGATTCTATGACTCATAAACTTTCTTCACTGGCAACCACTAGGCAGAACTACTGTAACTCCTTTAGTCATAGGTTGCATATTCCCATTTGCCATTCGTCAGGTAATGAATGAGGTCACAAGCTGATGATGCACAACAACTGTGTGTCTGATTCTGCCCCTCTGACTTGCACACTTCGAGTGCTGACTTGAGCTGTGCGGCGCTGCTGACTTGCGATGCCAACGCGGTGGTCTCATTCAGGAATTGTGTGACAGGTTGAAGTACAACGTGAGCGAGTCGATAGTTTGGTTGTGAAATGAACACTGAGGAAACAGAAAAAAGCCTCGTGGCTCTGAGCCACAGGCCCCCTTGCTGTCAGTGCCACAATTGGTGGCCTAGGCAGCAGGAGAGCACTGAGATAGTCTTTAGCAGCTTCTCAGGAAGTCCAATTTAATTAAAAGCTTATCTCTTACTAACGCCAAGCTTCTATACAACAAAGCAGTGTTTCCCACCATGTAAGCTTTCACAGCACCTCACTGAGCAAAACCTTGACTTCTCTCTACAGCACACTAGAGGAAATTACTGTTTGGCCTTTGTTTTCTGGGCTGCTGTAAGAATGCAGGGTTTGAGAGAGTGGTGGGGTTTGTTTTGGTTTTTTTGTTTTCTTTCCTACATCCTTTCCAAGATAACCAGACCATGGAAATCTGAGAAATAGCTTGCAATGAAGCTTATTAAACTTGCATAAATCTGATTTTTATGGAGCCTGTACTGTGACTTTCACTTATTGAAAGTAACAGTAAGAAGCTAATGTGAACTTGCAAGCAGATTAACAGGCTTAGGCTGCAGTAGACTTTAGACTTTATATCCAAGGAAGACTCTGACTCTCAAGTTGCTCAAGTGCTTTGATTGTAGCTTTCAGTTTCAAGAAGCAGAAAAGTAGCATGCAGAGCTCCTCAGAGCTTTAAAATCTAAGTGTCTAATTATTCACTTGAAGAGTAACTTTTTTTTTGGAGGAGATAGTAAAAGGCAAAACTCAGGCACTGCTACTGTGTGCTTCCAACAGGTTGTACTAACCACTGATGTGGTTTGAGAACTACCTGAAAGGCCAAAGAATCCTTTCAGACTGCAGTTTGGCAACGATGAGCTTTAAAAACTGCTTGTGGAAGGAAACTGACGCATCAAGAGAAGCTTGTGCCCAGCAGGGCAAGGGAGGTGTTTCTCCCCCTTTCCTCTCCTCAGACCCAATCTGGAGTACTGTGTACAGTTCTGGATCCCTCAGCACAGGAAGGACATGGAAGTGTTGGAGTGGGTCCAGAGGGGAGGCCACCAAGATACTGAGAGGGCTTCAGCAGCTCTGCTGTGAGGACAGGTTGAGAGAGTTGGGGCTCTGCAGCCTGCAGAAGAGAAGGCTTCCAGGAGACCTGATAGTAGCCTTCCAGTATCTGAAGGGGGCCTACAGGAAGGCTGGGGAAGGATTATTTACAAGGTCCTGCAATGACAGGACAAGGGGCAATGGGCTTAAACTGGCAGAGGGGAGACTTGGACTGGATGTTAGGAGGAAGTTGTTTGCAGTGAGGGTGGTGAGACACTGGCACAGGTTACCCACCCAGGTTGTGGCTGCTCCCTCCCTGGAGGTGTTAAAGGCCAAGCTGAATGTGTCCTTGAGTGCCCTGTACTAGTGGGAGGTGTCCCTGCCTATGGCAGGGGGTTGGAACTGAATGATCCTTGAGGTCCCTTCCAACCTTACCATTCTATGATTCTACGTTTCCATGATTGTATCAAACGAGCCACAGTGCTGGTTCCTTGATGTTGCAGAGCTAAGGGAGAGAAGAAAGAAGTGGAGATGTAGCTCTCCCCTGATTTCCCCATGAAGCTACATGTTTATACACGTGGAAATCGTGGCAGTGAACGTAGCATTTGGATTGCCAACCTTGTTGGAGGAAAGTAAGGCATTCCGCATTTTTGGTAGCTTCTTGAGAGTATTTACTCCTTTTGTCCTTGAATAAAGTGCTGCATTCCTATCATCATGAAAGATGCAGTTATCAAAGGAGCCACAGAAAGCTTTTCCTTCTAAACTTCTTTTGATAGCCTTGAAAATATCACTTCACTTTCAGGAGAAAATACCAAGGGAAACAGTCTTGGATATGCTTCCTCTAAAGGAATGCCTGGGAAAAAAAAAATAATATTCACTCTTTAAAATTATTAGGAAAGCTAAGCATTTCCCACAGCTGTCAAAGACTTGTTAAACATTACTTACACTTATTCAAAGGAAAGACTGACCCAACTTTTCCCTTGAATTATTAACCTGTTCTCATAAGAGTTGTCAGCTGTGAGCAAGGGATGGCTGAGGGAACTCGGGCCAAAATTCAAGCTGAACAAAAGAGTTGAGAATGTGTTGTGGCCAAGACCAAAAGCAAGTGACCAAAGTATTATCTCAGGCTGGCCAATGAATTGATATGATGGATTGCTTTTGAATTCCAGGGATTTCCTTTAGCAGTAGTTTGGTGTCACTGCTGTGAGCCAGTGCTGGGACTTTCCAGAATCATAGAATCGTTGAGTGGTAAGCTTGGAAGGGACCTCAAAGATCATCAGTTCCAACCCCCTGGCATAGGCAGGGACACCTCCCACTAGTACAGCTCACTCAAGGACTCATCCAACCTGTCCTTGAATACCTTCAGAGAGGTTGTGGAGCATGGAAGCACAGAATGTGATCTTTGATCTCCACAACCTCCCTGGGCAACCTGTGCCAGTGTCTCACCACCCTCATTCCAAAAAACTTCCTCCTAACATCCAGTTATAGTCTCCCCTCTGACAGTTTAAACTCGTTGCCCCTTGTCCTGGCATTACAAGACCTTGTCAATAGTCCCTCCCCAGCCTTCCTGGAGCCCCCTTCAGATCCTGGAAGGTCACTCTAAGGTCTCCTGGAAGCTTTTTCTTCTCCAGTCTACAGAGCCCCAACTCTCTCAGCCTGTCCTCACAGCACAACTGCTGCAACCCTCTGAGCATCTTGGTGGCCTCCTCTGGACCCACTCCAATACTTCCATGTCCTTCCTGTGCTGGGGCCTCTAGAACTGCACACAGGACTGCAGGTGGGGTCTGAGGAGAGCAGAGCAAAGGGGCAGAATCCCCTCCCTTGCCCTGCTGCCCACACTGCTCTTGCTGCAGCCCAGCACTCGGTTGCTGTCTGGGCTGCATGCGCGCACTGCAGGCTCATGTTGAGCAGAAGGGACCACAAGCAGGGCAGGAACAAGCAAGGTGATCTGGTGGCCTGTGCTGATGTACTGCTTCCCCCTTGACACCAGTGGAGGGGGATTTCAGCATGGTTCTGCCAGCATTCCATGAAGGAATGCCTCTCAGAGACACTCTGCGGAGGAGCAGCTTTCTGTAGTCCTGGGGACATGGTTGTTATCAGGAGACTGAGTAAAGAGCCTCCTGCCCAGCCCAGACCTCCCTATGGGATGAACTTGTTAGGTCTGGGGATGTAGAGAAGAAAACATCATCTGTGTTTTATAACATGGACATTCATTTTCTCAGGGAAAGAGTAGATTTTCACAGTGTTCTCTAGAGCTCAGGACATGGAAAACTATCACATGAGGACTGTTCCTCAGGGCAGGGCTCTGCAGAGAGATGTTGTTCTCTTTCTCTGATGTGTAAGGTTTTGAATTTAATCTTCAGATACTGTTATTGTTTCCCAAGAATTATTCAGTGTGAGAGCACACCTACTCTATGGAGAATTCCTTCATTTTAAGACCACCCCAGTGTGTGTTCCCATCCAACCTGTAGATGATATTATTGTAGTGTGATCTGTTCTTGAATTTGTCATACCATTCCCCAGAGAAGTGGGTTACCCTCACTAAAACTCCTGGAGTGTTTCCTTTTTCTCTTTAATCTGTACTTCTGTATCAACTCTTTGTGTCATTTGGATTGTCTCCCACAAATCCTTTGGCTTGGCATTGGGGTGTAACTGTTGCCTACCCACACAAGTACATACACACGTGGCAGGTGGTTTTACAGGGTCTCTCCCCTCAAACTGTCTCTCCCCTCAAACTGTCTCTCCCCTCAAACTGTCTCTCCCCTCTTTTTGGCTTCAAGTACTTTGCTGGATTATGAATTGTTCAAGTTCCCTTCCACTTTTTCCCATTGATGGTTTCCCTGGATCATAGAATGGTTTGGATCGGAAAGGACCTTAAAGACTATCTAATTCCAAATCCTCTGCCACAGGGAGGGATGTCTTTTGCTTGATCAGGCTGCTCAAAGCCCCATTCAACATGGTCTTGTAGAATTGCAGCAGAGGAAACCATTCCTGTCTGCAGCTTTATGAGGTGGCTGGGCATGGAGCTCACTTCATGAAGGCTGGAGAAGAACCCTGAATTATTCATATAATCAGCACAAATACAACCAAGCACAACTCCAGGCTGGGTGGTGAATGGCTGAGAACAGCCCTGTGGAAAAGGACCTGGGGGTCTGGGGTGATGAAAAGCTCAACATGAGGCTGAAGTGTGAGTGCAACTCAGACAGCAACTGTGTGCTGGGCTGCAGCAAGAGAAATGTGGCCAGCAGGGCAAGGGAAGGGATTCTGCCCCTTTACTCTGCTCTCAGTCTCCTGATAACAACCATGTCCCCAGGACTACAGAAAGCTGCTCCTCTGCAGAGTGTCTCTGAGAGGCATTCCTTCATGGAATGCTGGCAGAACCATGCTGAAATCCCCCTCTGCTGGTGTCAAGGGGGAAGCAGTACATCAGCACAGGCCACCAGATCACCTTGCTTGTTCCTGCCCTGCTTGTGGTCCCTTCTGCTCAACATGAGCCTGCAGTGCGCACATGCAGCCCAGACAGCAACCGAGTGCTGGGCTGCAGCAAGAGCAGTGTGGGCAGCAGGGCAAGGGAGGGGATTCTGCCCCTTTGCTCTGCTCTCCTCAGACCCCATCTGGAGTCCTCTGTGCAGTTCTGGAGCCCACAGCACAGGAAGGACATGGAAGTGTTGGAGTGGGTCCAGAGGAGGCCACCAAGATGCTGAGAGGGCTGCAACAGCTGTGCTGTGAGGACAGACTGAGGGAGATGGGACTGTGCAGCCTGGAGAAGGCTTCCAGGAGACCTTACAGTGGCCTTCCAGGATCTGAAGGGGGTTTCAGGAAGGCTGGGGAGGGACTATTGACAAGGTCTTGCAATGCCAGGACAAGGGGCAATGGGTTTGAACTGGCAGAGAGGAGATTGAAACTGGATGTCAGGAGGAAGTTGTATGGAGTGAGGGTGGTGAGACACTGGCACAGGTTGTCCAGGGAAACTGTGGAACACAGAAGCACAGAATGTGATCAAAGATCACATTCTGTGCTTCTGTGCTTCGCAACCTCCCTGGAGGTGTTCAAGGTCAGGTTGGATGAGTCCTTGAGTGACCTGTACTAGTGGGAGCTGTCCCTGCCTATGGCAGGAGGTTGAAACTGAATGATCCTTGAGGTCCCTTCCAACCTTACCATACTATGATTCTGTATTAACATAACACTATGTCATAAAATTTCTTAGGGCTTCCTCTACATAGGTTTTGTGCATTGCTCAAGTTATGGAAGCGGCTAATTATATTCAGGAAATTTGTTAGCTGCCAAAATTTAACATTCAATACTATTTGGTTAAAAAGTTCTATAGGAACAGAGACAAACCATGTTTGGTTCCATTAACAAACAATACAGGAGAAATCCAGTTCATTAGTGTGCTTATTCCTTACACTTTGCAGGGAAGGGAAGATTCTGTTCCAGCCTGAGGAGTCTGGTGAAATGACTTTCTAATCCTACAACCTGTTTCATATTCATGGAGGTGACTTCTGAGGATCTGCATAGAGTTTTAGGAACAGCTCAGATGCAAACTGAAGGTTCTGTGTAGTAAGAAACACTTGTGAGATCCTGATACTCATCATGGAACTTAAATCCCAATATGTTTGGGTCCTGGGGTTTAATTTAGGTAATTCCAGAGAAAGGAGTCAGACATTAAAAGGTATTCTAGTCAAAGGCTGTTTTCCTCCCACCACCACCACTATTGGGCCCCAAGCTTAGCTTGACCTTAATTCAAAGCTACTTCTACCACAGTATCACAGTATCACCAAGATTGGAAGAGACCTCAAAGCTCATCAAGGCCAACTCATTACCACAGCCCTCAAGACCAGACCATTTCACCAAGTGCCACATCCAAACCT
>VWZE01020039.1:204987-221409 GCA_013396675.1 Eubucco bourcierii
ACTCAAGGTGTGGCCTAAGCAGTGCAGAGTCCAGGGGGAGAATGAGCTCCCTGCTCCTGCTGGCCACACTCTTGCTGATGCAGTCCAGGATGCCATTGGCCTTCTTGGCCACCTGGGCACACTGCTGGCTCATGTTCAGGTGGGTGTCAATCAGCACCCCCAGATCCCTTTCTGTTTGGCTGCTCTCCAGCCACTCCCAGCCCAGCCTGTAGCTCTGCATGGGTTTGTAGTGGCCAAAGTGTAGCACCTGGCACTTGGATTTGTTGAGCTCCATCCCCTTGGACTCTGCCCACCAACTATTCTAAAGGCAGAGAGCAAGTTTTTCCACGTAAATGAGAAGCAGCCTTATTACAAAAATAGTTGTGACAGTTCCAAGCACCTGACACTTTTTGTTACAGCTTGAATTTTTCTTAATTTAGGTGGCTGTGGAGGTGGTAACTGCTTTCAAGGCGCGTTTGGACGTAGCACTTGGATCTAGTCTTGAGGTCTGTGGTGACAGATTGGACTTGATGATCTTTGAGGTCTCTTCCAACCCTGGTGATACTGTGATACTTGAGAAATAACCTCCTCCCCTCTCCTTCCAAAGATGTTGCAGACTCACCTGGAAAGGAGGTCTGGAGAACCAGACGTACTCAGGAATGATATCTAATGGAGCAATGTAACTTCTCCATGTGTAAAAAGACTTCTGTGATCCAGCTTGGCTGCAAACCAGTGATATAGAATCAGTCAGGGTTGGAAGGGACCACAAGGATCAGCCAGTTCCAACCCCACTACCATGGACAGGGACACCTCACACTAGATAAGGCTGTCCAGAGCCTCATCTACAATTCTATGGTTCTATGACTGTGCCCAGCATCTACTACTTAGTATAGCTGGCAATAAGAATGAGAAACACATGCAAATTGGGAGGGGCTGGAATTAGATGATCCTTGTGATTCCTTCCAACTCTGATAATTCTATGATTCTATTCTATGATTCTGTGAAAAGAAATTCCCCATATTGTAAAAAGCAGGGAGAGGGTTAACAAGCAAGCATTACATGACTTTCCCTGCTCTCATGTGCTAAAAGCATGTGGTTGTGTTTGCAGGAGCAACAGCTAACATGAACTAAAAATGAATTTTTCTTTCTCATCCCCAGTTTTTATTGAGTTTCATCTTCCTGCTCGCTGCCACGGGCTGTTATTCTGCACACCTGCGCTCAGCCAGAAATGTAATGAAAAAGAATCAATCTCAGAAAAGAAAGCAATCACCAACCAATAACGTGGGGCCACTTTCATGGGTCCTGCAGCGCTTCGTCCAATTGCCAAAATGCCTCCTCGTTAGAAAGGGAAGAGACTCTCCCAGCTGCTCTTCCCGGTAAGTACAAAACCACTGCTCACTACCCGGGCAGTGCAGGCTATCATATGAACACCATAGAACTCATTAGGGCAGGATGAAAACAGTCTTCATATCTCTATCCTCAATAGGTTGCCTGAAAAATGCTGTAGAGGAACAACAGAGAAATATTATTCCTGCAAACCGAGGGTGAGTGCATTGCTATTCCATGTGCATGATTTTGTTCAAAGCTGCTTGTGATTTTTTCTCCCCTTAAAATTCCTCTATTGTAGAAATGTATTGATTAGCAGCAAACTTGCAAGGTAGTCACTGTGAATGTTTATTTTCTAGTTTGTTGGTTTTGTTTTGTTTTGTTTGACAGGAGACTTCTGTTCGTGGCTGGGAGAGCACTGCCGTTGGAATCAGTTTTCACGGTGTTGAGGTTCATGTCTGTTTCAAACGATCACTCCGTGAGTAACTCTCCACCTTAATTTATTTCTGCAAATATTTCTGCTACTGAGTTAAGTTGCTGGAATGCAATTATTTAGGTGGTGTGGGCATTTTCAAAGCAAATATAATCAGATTTTGACTGTCTTGGGAAAATAGGTCTGCCCTTCTGTGCAGAAGTGATGTACAACACATCGCTACCAGGAGCATATTATTTCCAGGTTCATCTTGTAGGAGAACTGGCAATAATGAGCCTACTGAGTTAGCAGTTCAGCAGTTGTCATTGACATGGATTTGGAGACCACTGTAATGATTGACTGGCAGAGGGGAGATTTAGACTAGATGTTAGGAGGAAGTTCTTTCCATTGAGGGTGGTGAGGCACAGTCACAGGTTGCCCAGCGAGGTTGTGGTTGCTCCCTCCCTGGAGGTGTTCAAGGCCAGGTTGGATGAGGCCTTGAGTAACCTGTGCTAGTGGGAGGTGTCACTGCTTATGGCAGGGGCTTGGAACTAGATGATCCTTGAGGTCCCTTCCAACCTTATCATTCTATGATTCCTGCTCTAAACACATCACAGTTAAACTGTAAGCATATGTGGCAACCTCAGTCCTGAGCGCTCACTGTTGGGAGGGCAGAACTGATTATTGCTCTGTGTAAGGACTTCACAATCAAAGATTTTATTAAGACTCTTTTATCATTGTTATTTTTTATTTCACCCTTGTAAAGTGCAGTCAAAGAACATTTCCAAACTGACTGTAAAACCCTCTTGAAATCTTTTCTTTGGGAAGGATGCATCTGCCAGAAGTTAATGACAAACAATTGAGTACTACCTTAAGTTTTGGACTCCCCAGTTGAAGAGGGACAGGGATCTGTTGGAGAAGGTCTAGCGAAGGGCTATGAGGATGATGAGGGGAGTGAAGCACTGCCTGGTGAGGAGATGCTTAGGGACATGGGACTACTTAGTCTGGAGAAGTCTGAGAGGGGATTTAATCAATGTTTATCAATATCTGAGGGCTGGGGATCAGGAGGGGAGGGACAGGCTCTGCTCACTTGCTGCCTGGGATAGGACAAGGAGCAGTGAATGGAAGCTGCAGCGCAGGAGGTTCCAGCTCAACACAAGGGGCAAATTCTTGGCTGGAAGGGTCCCAGAGCAGTGTCACAGGCTGTCCAGAGAGGTTGTGGAGTCTCCTTCTCTGGAACTTTTCAAGGCCTGTCTGGATGTGTTCCTGTGTGACCCGAGCTAGGTTGTCTGGTCTTGTTTTGGCAGGGGGGTTGGACTGGATGATCTCTTCGGGTCCCTTCCAACTCCTGACATCCTGTGAGCCTCTGAATTAAGGCATGTTAGAAGTGTTATAGAATCATAGTAAGGTTGGAAGGGATCCACAAGGATCATTTAGTTTCAACAATCTAGTTTATCTCAGGTTGAGTTCGTTTCCACTGAGTTCAAGGTAGACTTCTCAGTGCAAGAATCAAATATCACAGAGAAAATTCAGCCAAGTTTACTCCATGTACAACTTCAGACAATAAAGCAGTATACTACCCTTCTCAGGAGAAATATCCAAAGCAGCAACTTGGATTAGAGAGAAGCTCAGGTAACAAATATCTCTCATAAGAAATGTACATTTTACTTTCAACTGAGGGTGTCTAAGATCTCAGAAAGGAGGAGCTCAGCAGGGTCAGTTATCAAGGCTCAGTTGGTGTTATAGAGGGTTAATTAATTAATGCAAGTTATGATTTTCAAATTTTAATATTGTTTATTAATCTTAATTTAATATTTAGGACTCTTGCCACCCCGTTGACTAATTTTAATAATACTTGGTTCTTTGCATCAGTCCTGGAAAGTTTATACAGGTTATAACAGGCTCTAGCAGTAACCTCTGATAATAGGTAACATTAATTGAACTCCATTGAACTGGCAGAGAAAGTTGCTGCAGTGCACTGCTTGCAGACAATACTCTACTTGCCCACTAGAGGGACTCAAGGAGCTCCTTTCTGCTCATGGCAGAAGGCAATTAGTGATTACAAGAGGCTTTAAGTGTTTACTCACAAAATATTATCAGACAGTACCCAAAGCAGATGGAGAGGTTGTTGTCAGTGGTCTCAAAGCTGTTAGAGGCTTTGGAGTTTCCCAAGCTCTTTTCTCAGGCAGCTGGAGTCTGGCACAGGCTCTGACCTGGTTCCTCTTGATTCCCCATTCAGCAGCAGCCTTGCAGAGGGGCAGGCAGGATGCAATGCCATGGACAGGCTTGACGCAACGTCAGGCTGCCTGTGCAGGCTGAGGGCCTGCAGGCATTTAGAGCCTGTGCCTGGCTGTGGAGTTCCATACAGCTCAGCATGCAATGAAGCAGTAAGAGCACAGATACAATGGCAGAGCACACAGGGCAGGACAGGTTGTGTCACCTGCTCGCCTCCTTTAATCAATACAGCCGAAGATTAATGGGCCTTTGGACACAGAATAGCCAATCAGAAGGGCAGTTAGCCAAGCTTGACCACTTTAGTTGAAGCCATAGGTTTGTTTTACCCTTTTTAGGGGAGAACACAGGCAGGCACAAACTGATCTTGTGTACCTTGTTTACTACCAGGATGCAAATAGCCAGGGTCTTTAGACTCAGTGGCTCCAGGTTCTTTGTCCTCTTTCTCACAGTTGCTTTTCGCCAAAACAAGAGGAGGGGGAGCAGACAAACATCTCTGGGCAAACCAGGACATGGATAAGCCTATTTTGGCCTACTTAGGTCGACCATGACAATTGGACAGACAGCAGTCTACAAGCACAGTCAAAGAATTCAGCTAGGAAGTGAGACTTAAAGATGTTCTGCAGGTGACTGGAAGGTTACGAAGGACTTTTCACATGCTCAAGTGGGGACTGAACTCCACAGCTTGACACTACTTGCCAAGATGATGGCACGCTGCATTTCACAGAATCATAGAATGGAGAGGTTGGAAGGGACCTCAAGGATCATCTAGTTCCAACCCCCTGCCATAGGCAGGGACACCTCCCACTAGTACAGCTCACTCAAGGCCTCATCCAACCTTGCCTTGAACACCTCCAGGGAGGGAGCAGCCACAACCTCCCTGAACAACCTGTGCCAGTGTCTCACCACCCTCACTGAAAAGAATTTCTTCCTGACATCCACTTTCAATCTCCCTTCTGCCACTTCAAACCCATTGCCCCTTGTCCTGTCATTACAAGACCTTGTCAATAGTCCCTCCCCAGCCTTCCTGTAACCCCCTTCAGATACTGGAAGGCTACTCTAAGGTCTCCCTCCTGGAAGCCTTCTCTTCTCCAGGCTGAAGAGCCCCTACTCCTGTAGCCTGTTCCTATGGGAGAGCTGCTGCAGCCCTCTAAGAATCTTCATGGCCCTCCTCTGGAATCACTCTGGGCTATCAAGTGTCAGTGCCTTAAATGGTTTCATTTCCCTCTCATTAGTCATCCCAACTGTTGTCTGCTCCTCTGGCAGCTTGGCTGGTGTGACTGGTCATAAGTGCAGAGTCACTGAAATATCCCAGAAGTTAAGGAAACACATTCATGGGTGAAACAAGGGAACTTAAAAGCCAGTTCTTGGATATGTTGAAATAATCTTTATTTCATTCTATAACATTGATGATGAAACCTATTGAGTACAGTTTGAGATCTAGTTTGTTTCTGGGTAAAGGCAGAAACACCTTTGCCTTGTTCTGTTTCTTAGGCTATGGATAGGCAAAGATCTGATGTGTAAAGCCAGGTTGATCTGATGACACTCAAGCCTTAACTTCCTAGGCATGCATGAGGGAATCCTACCCTGGCTGAGCCCTGGTGGGACATTAGCTCATGCACCTCAAGCATCCTTCCTGAAGCTGCTTGACTTTGTAACCTATGCCCTGAGCTACAGCGCAGCTGCAGTCACATTTGTCTCTGCCTGTAAGTGGACCCATTTCTCTGCAGACCTTCCTGCAGTGTTCCTGCAAATTTTACACTCATTGTCTGTTAAAGCTGAAAATAGACAGCTCCTTGGGTCACCTCCTTCAGGCTTGTTTCAATTGACATTGGTCTAACTGGAAAAATCATATTTGATCTTCATTAAGACACTTTGGGAGACAAACTCTAAAGACAAGACCCTGCCTAATAAGAGTGTTTTCTTTTAGAAGTGTTGTGATTAAATGTGGTCAATTACCATCTTATTCCAAATCCAGTGATTAAAAAGCCAATTATATGGGAGTCAAGAACACACAGTTCCTTCTGGCTGCACTGGAAACAAGTCACATTGAATCCAAATTAACTTTTTTAACTGCACTCATGATCTGTAAACAGGCTCTCAGAAATTACTTCACATGCTCCCTTTTTCTCTATCTGTCTCCACTGAAGCCTCCACCCCAATCTTTCACTAGCTCAGTGGTTGCACTCTCTTCAGCTTCATCCAGAGAAGTTGACTCCCACTGAGTTGATGCTCCAGATTTACATCCTAACATTTAAAATATCACTTTGGGACATCCTTTAGTGGCCATGACGATGTTGGATTAATGATTGAACTCTATGACCTTAAAGGTCTTTTCCAAGGGAAATAATTCTGTGAGTCTCTGAAATGTCAGGTGAGGTTTCCCCATCACTATGCCATAATGCAGCTGCTTCCAGAGCACAGTCAGACCAAGAACTGATATAAATCATAGCTGTAGTACCACCTCACATGACTCCCCTTGTGCAAACCTAAAATGGTTCTTATGCACCAGGAACCTTTACATGTTCCTTGCGTAGCTGAAGTTTGGCTTTATATAGAAGAGAGAAGATTCCGCAGGGACACACAATAAAACAGTTTGCAAAACTATAAATCATAGAATCAGTCAGGGTTGGAAGGCACCACAAGGATCATCTAGTTCCAACTCCCCTGCCAAGGGTAGGGACACCTCACACTAGATCAGGCTGGTCAGAACCTCATCCAACCTGGCCTTAAACACCTCTTTGAAAGAACCTTCACTCCCAAAGTAGCTCATGCAAACCCACATCAAGGAAGCTCTTGGGATGATTTTATCCGGGAATAAATAAATAACTAATTTTTTGCACTCCAACTTGAAACTCTGGGGTTGCTTCTCTTTGTTCTTCAGCAAAGCTCTGTGCTGGTGCTGCTGCTGGTGGTTCCCTTTCCCTTACACACCCTCTGTTTCCCACCACCTGTTAGGAGAACACAGAATCCTAGAACCATAGAATCAGTTGGAGCTGGAAGGGACCACAAGGATCAACCAGCTCCAGACCCCTGCCATGGGCAGGGGCACCTCACACTAGGTCAGGCTGGCCAGAACCTCGTCCAGCCTGGCCTTAAACACCTCCAGGGATGAGGCTTCCACTATCTCCCTGGGTAACCCATTCCAGGGTCTCACCACCCTCACAACGAAGAACTTCTTCCTAACATCCAGTCTGAATCTCCCTATTTCCAGCTTTGCTCCATTCTCCCTACTCCTGTCACTACCTGGTAGCCTAAAAAGTCCCTCCCCAGCTTTCTTGTAGCCCACTTCAGATACTGGAAGGCCATAAGAAGGTCACCTGGGAACCTTCTCTTCTCCAGACTGCACAGCCCCAACTCTTGCAGTCTGTCCTGTGCTTAATGGTGACTACTTCTTCACTCAATCATTCTGCTTAATGGTGGCTACTTGTTCACTCATTAAAATTAAGTGATGTCATAGTATATTTTTTGGTATTGTATTAGCAAACAAACAGATTTGGTTTTTCCCCTTAGAAGGTTAAGATAATGAAAGACAGCAGATGTACATCGTGCACTTCCACTGACTGACTTACTCCTCACTCCCCCTCTCACTGCTTGTGTCCTCTGCCTTCCTAAGCTTCCTGGTCTGGGCCAGTATTAGGGTAATATTCAATAATTAGGGTGATTTTCAAAAATAAATGGTATCATTCTTACTGAATGCTGATCAGACATCCTTAAGGGAATACATTAATATGACAGTTTCAAGCTGCACCTCCAAGTGTTTGCTTTGGTCACAGTGCATTGGAAGGCTACCCTAGGCAGGCTGATTATTGAAAGCTCCATTTTTGCATGTGGATACAAGTTTCCTGTAACACATTTAGTTAGCACTCTGCTTTTTTTTGTCCTAGGAAAAAACTCTTACCTTGTTGTCAGTGTTGCAAGCCCTTGCTTGTCAACAGATCAGCAGTAGGTGAGAAAACACCATCCAAGGCTTTCTTAAATAGTCTAAACCTGAAAACATTGTCCAAGGCAGAGCAAATGGAACAACTGCACAATTACCACACTCCATGGAAATAAGATAGTGGATGTTGTCTTCTTCATGTACTCCTCTCTGTTTATTTTCTTTGCTGAACCTACTTGGTTATGCTTTCAGCTTGACGAGCTGCTATTTGGCAATCACTGAGTAACTTTGATTTAGTGATGTGACACTCCTAGAGTCTGTAATAAATGGGCCCAGAACTGGTTGTTGACATGGCAGCAGGTACTGATTTTAAATATTAAGCACATACTTTGCTATTGAGCAGAATGTCCACATTGTTTCTGTGTTAGTTCTGCCATGTAGAATCATAGAATGGTAAGGTTGGAAGGGACCTCAAAGATCAACCAGTTCCAACCCCCTGCCATAGGCAGGGACACCTCCCACTAGCACAGGTCACTCAAGACCTCCTCCAACCTGGCCTTGAACACCTCCAGGGAGGGAGCAGCCACAACCTCCCTGGGCAACCTGTGCCAGTGTCTCATGACAATCACTGCAAAGAACTTTCTCCTAACATCCAGTTTCAATCTCCCCTCTACCAGTTTAAACCCATTGCCCCTTGTTGTGTCATGTGCCAACCCTTGTCAGCATTGGACCACTTGCCCAATCAGTGAGATTCAGCCCAGAATTCAAACAGGTGTTGCATAGACCGAGTGCCAGAAGCAGAGTACAAAGATTGGGTAAAACTTTGCTATATAATCTACCATTACCTCCATGATGATTTGCTTCAGGTATTCTCTTACTTGGGTCTCTTAATGGCCTTTGAAAATCACCATATGTCAGTCTCATGACCCACCACAATGGAGACTGGACACGACTGGATCCACCCATTTATGACAGCTGTTTAACACATTTCCCTTTCCTTTCTGCTTAATTCCTTCTGATACTTCAAAAGACACACAAAAAAAACAATCCAATAAAGAAATCTTCTTCCAGAAACCTGGGAAAGAAATAAATCTTTCTTTAAATTTCCACAAATGATGCAGAACTACCTTATACAGTACATGTGAATAGTTGTAGATGAAATTCCCATTGTTTACTGTTTAGTGTCTTCCTTTTTTTAAGCCTATGACTCATATTTCACTCTCTGTTCTTTAGTATCATTTTTTGCTCGCTTCCTTTCCTTATCTGCTCCTTCTTCCCACAGTGCTCCTCTCCACTGCCTTAGGCGCTCCTCTCCGCTGCCTTAGGCGCTCCTCTCCCCTGCCTTAGGCGCTCCTCTCCCCTGCCTTAGGCGCTCCTCTCCCCTGCCTTAGGCGCTCCTCTCCCCTGCCTTTGGCGCTCCTCTCCCCTGCCTTTGGCGCTGCTCTCCCCTGCCTTTGGCGCTGCTCTCCCCTGCCTTTGGCGCTGCTCTCCCCTGCCTTTGGCGCTCCTCTCCCCTGCCTTTGGCGCTCCTCTCCCCTGCCTTTGGCGCTCCTCTCCCCTGCTGTGGGATTGCTCATCTCTCCTGCCTTGTCTTGGGGATGCTCTTCCCTGTCTATGCCTCTCCCATCCATAAGCACCCACTCTTTCCCTTATACACCTGACTATCCTCACAGAAAGACAACTTCCTATATTTAAAGTCTTTCTGAGAGTAACTGTAAAATGGCAGAAGGGAAAACACTGTTTCTCTTTTCATCCATCCCCAATGCCACAATCTATCCCCTCTTGCATCTTTTTCCTCTCTTTACTAAAGCCCTGTGTAATATGCTTGCTTAAACGTGTAAATTTATTCACTTGTGGGGATTGACAGCAAAGGGAGATTTTAACTTCAGAATGTTTTTCCAAGCAGAAGGAAAATATATATATATAAGGAATTCACTCCGTGTTTGCAGTCTAATTGAATTTTCTAATCTTTTAAATATTGAAAACATTCTTCTTGATGTTTGTAATGCAAGCTTCCCTTGATAAAACAGTTAAAGCAAATCTCAAAGTTTATCCTTGGGAACAAGAAATACATTGACTCCTAAATAAAGAATTTATACTACTGGAGACTGTTATGTAACAGACCCCCAAGCAGTAGTAGTATTTCTTTCCAGAAAGTGACACTTCTCAACATCATTTTTTCAGGTTGTCCTTTCAATAAACCTCATTCAGAAGTCAATGGAGGTAAAGACTGTGGAAGAGAAAGAGAATGGAAACAGCTGAAATACCCTGGTAGGAACAACTAACCCTCTGTTACATTATTAATTTATTCCCCACTCCCTCAGAAATATGGGGGAGCCACACATGGTAGTTGGGAACAGATCTTGCTAAATTGGGAAAGTTGTGTTTAGGGATGAGAAATTCACCTCATGGATGTGTCTGTCATATAGAGCCTGATGTTTAAGTCTTGCCCTTGCTATCCATTTTTGTGGCTGCTTTTAGACTGTGGAAAGAAAAGAATTCTAAAGTGTGACTACTAAAACTAAATTAAATACAGGGAAGCAGTACTCTGCTATCACTGCAAATTTGACTCTTGATATCTTCTAGTGGAAGAGGAATTTCAAGTACCTGCTTCTGAACCTCCAGGTGCTTTTGGTGTTAGTTATGGAAGATGTTCTTTGGACTCACCACAATACAAGAGAGATGTGGAGGTGCTGGAGCAGGTCCAGAGGAGGGCAACAAAGCTGGGGAGGGACCTGGAGAATAGATCTTATGAGGAGCAACGGAGGGAGCTGGGGATGGTTAGTATGAGGAAGAGGAGGCTGAGGGCAGAGCTCATTGCTCTCTTCAGCTGAAGGGATATTGTGGAGAGGTTGCTGCTGGGCTCTGCTCACAGGAGACAGAACAAGGGGGAATGGCCTCAAACTGAGGCTGGGGAGGTTTAGATTGGATATTAGGAGAAAGTTTTTCATGGAGAGAGCTGTCAGGGACTGGAATGAGCTGCGGGAGGTGGTGGAGTCACCCTGGATGTGTTTAAGGGTGGTTTGGATGTGGTGCTTAAGGATATGGTTTAAGGTGAATCTTGCAGAGTAGGGTTCTAGGTTGGACTTGGCGCTCCTGAGGGGCTTTGCCAACCTTGGTGTTTCTCTGACTCTCTAACTCCATCACATCATTCAATGATCAACAGCAGGTTTCCGTGATAATGTTATCTCTGTATTGAGTTCAAAGAACCCATAAAGTACTTTGTTTTCTTTACTTCTGGAGCAATGTAATAATGTGGATTCAGGGGTTTGATTTGCTGATTACTAAAATTTGGTTTAAAATGCTATAAATTGGACTATTTGGGTTTTCATTTTTAGATTGCTTGTTGAAATTTTGAAAACATAATTATTTAAGACAGAAACAAACTCCAGTATTGTGACAGTATAATTTTTTTTTTGCTTGGGTTTTAGCTAAAGACAAACTTTCATTTAAAGGGGAAAAAAAAATAACATAGACTTAGCCAAGGAGCACTTAATCTCCATGAAATTAATGAGAATGGCACAAGTATGGTAAATAATTTTTATTTTTTTTTAAATCTCCATCACAGAAAAAAAAATCTACAAAAGTTTCAGTGCCAAGCAAGAGCAAAACAATTATACAAAGCAGGTGTGCTCTGTTCTACTGCTCAGAGATCTCTTCAGTGAAGTTGATTAAGGTGTATATGGTTCAAAGTTTTCAGCCATGCATATAATTTCTGTATCTTCCTTTCCCCAGATTAAATATGAAGTCTATGTTTTTCCCAGCAGTAAACCCTAGTTGCAATAGAAAAGATCAGCAACTAATTTTTCTTATGCATTTATCTGTATTACTCCCTATATATTTTTGCTAGCTGGGAGAGCAATAAACTGATGGCAGGAGGCTGCTGGTATTTGCTGGCATTTTCTGTAACAGAGGAGGGAATTCTTTTCCAGACAACCACGAAGATACTCAGAGGGCTGCAGCTGCTCTGTTATGAGGACAGGCTACAAGAGTTTGGGCTCTTCAGCCTGGAGAAGGTTTCCAGGAGACCTTATAGTAGTAGCCTTCCATATCTGAAGGGAGCCTACAGGAAGGCAGGGGAGGGACTATCGACAAGATCTTGTAATGACAGGACAAGGGGCAATGGGTTTGAATTGGCACAGGGGAGATTGAAACTGGATGTTAGGAGGAAGTTGTTTGCAGTGAGGTGGTGAGACACTGGCACAGGTTGCCCAGGGAGGTTGTGACTGGAGGTGTTGAAGGCCACGTTGGACAAGGCCTTGAGTGACCTGTTCTAGTGGGAGGTGTCCCTGCCTATGGCAGGGGGTTGGAACTAGATGATCCTTGCGATCCCTTTCCAACCTTACCATTCTATGATTCGAATTGCTCACCTTAGTGGGAGCGTGACTGGCAGTCATATCAGATTTTCTCATGTGAAGAGATGCCAAGAAATTCTTTGTGTTCCTGGAGATTTCAATAGTCTGCTGAGATAAGGTCCATTGATTTGATTTGTGATCTGCTGTGTACTTTGAAAGCAATCACAGTTCTAGATTTTAATATTCTTTTTTTTTTCTGTCCCCCTGTGGAATATGGATAGGGCATAACAACAAATATATAAAATACATTCAGGCATACATGCATGTAGCGTGGCCAGCAGGGCAAGGGAGGGGATTCTGCCACTTTACTCTGCTGTCGTCAGACCCCACCTGGAGTACTGTGTGCAGTTCTGGAACCCTCAGCACAGGAAGGACATGGAAGTGTTGGAGTGGGTCCAGAGGAGGGCCACAAAGATGCTCAGAGGGCTGGAGCAGCTCTCCTATGAGGACAGGCTGAGAGAGTTGGGGCTCTGCAGCCTGGAGAAGAGAAGGCTTCGAGGGGACCTGATAGTAGCCTTCCAGTATCTGAAGGGGGCTACAGGAAGGCTGGGGAAGGATTATTTACAAGGTCCTGCAATGACAGGACAAGGGGCAATGGGCTTAAACTGGCAGAGGGGAGATTTAGACTGGATGTTAGGAGGAAGTTCTTTACAGTGAGGGTGGTGAGGCACTGGAACAGGTTGCCCAGGGAGGTTGTGGATGCTCCCTCCCTGGATGTGTTCAAGGCCAGATTGGATGAGGCCTTGAGTACCCTGTTCTAGTGGGAGGTGTCCCTGCCTATGGCAGGGGGTTGAAACTAGATGATCCTTGAGGTCCCTTCCATTCTATGATTCTGTGTGTGCATTTTAAAGCTTTCAGTAGCCTTTCTTAAGCTATTAGTATTAAAACCAGAAACCCAGAGGTAATCATATATTCATGGCCTTTTTCAGTGGGCTTCAAACTGCCTTTTCTACTTCCTGCTGCTGTTCTTTTTTTTTTAATTTTTTTTTTTCTCCAGTGAAGGCTTTCAAAAGATTCACAATGAGATTTAATTGCTGGAGGTTAATAACAACCTCTAAATTAGAAAGCATGTCTAAGGGAGATGTTACTTCATTAAGAATGAAGGAAATACTTATACAGTCTGTAGAAGAGTGAGATCTTCTCAGTCATCTGCTTACAGGGGAGTGGCCCAGAGATTTCTTTTTTGAAAGAGAGGTTTGGTTACTCCTGGCTTTTCAAAGCTATTTTCACTGGATTTTAAACCTCTTTGGTAGCTCACATTCCTACAAAGGCCTTTGATAATAGTTTATCTTAAGGGGGGACCTTATTCATGGTTACCATTAGCTAAAGGGTGAGTGGTAGGAGGCTGGAGCCAGGCTCTGCTGGGTGATGCCCACTGCCAGGACAAGGGGCAATGGGTGCAAGTTGGGGCATAGGAAGCTTCATGGAAACATGAGGAGGATTTTTTTTCCCTCTGAGGGTGAGAGAACCCTGGAACAGGCTACCCATGAGTATTGTGGAGTCTCCCTCTCTGGAGATATTCCAAACCTGCCTGGGTGTGTTCCTGTGTGATCTGCTCTAGGTGATGCTGCTCTGGCAGGGGGGTGTTGGACTGGATGAGCTTTGGAAGTCCCTTCCAGCCCCTGACATTCTGTGATTAACTTTCTGGACTGGCACTGTTTAAAGGGCAAACTACTAAATACCACAAGAGCCACCTGGTAAGTGTAGGTAACCTGAGGCTGAATGAATCTTCATTCAGTAAAGTACTTCATCCCCAAACCATCTCCAAATGTGGCTAAAATTTACCAAACACTATTCATAGACCAGAGGAGAGAACTAGAATCATAGCATGGTAAGGTTGGAAGGGACCTCAATGATCTTCCAGTTCCAACCCTCTACCATAGGCAGGGACACCTCCCACTAGTACAGGTCACTCAAAGCCTCATCCAGCCTGGTTCTGAACACTTCCAGGGAGGTTGTGGAGCACAGAAGCACAGAATGTGATCTCTGATCACATTGAGTGATTCTGTGCTCCACAACCTCCCTGGGCAACCTGTGCCAGTGTCTCACCACCCTCATTGCAAACAATTTCTTCCTGACATCCAATTTCACTCTTCCCTCTGCCAGTTCAAACCCACTGCTCCTCCTCCTGTCATTCCAAACCCTTGTCAGTAGTCCTTCCCCAGCCTTCCTGGAGCCCCCTTCAGATTCTGGAAGGCCACTCCAAGGTCTCCTGGAAACCTTCTCTTCTCCAGGCTGCACAACCCAAACTCTCTCAGCCTGTCCTCACAGCAGAGCTGCTGCAGCCCTCTCAGCATCTTTATGGCCTCCTCTGGACTCACTCCAACATTTCAATGTCCTTCCTGTGCTGAGGGCTCCAGAACTGCACACAGTACTCCAGGTACAGAGAATAAAGGAGATGGGGGAGGGGGGAAGGAAAATGAGCAGGGAATGGTGATTATATTCCTCTTCCAGAGCATGCTTAGTGAGACAGAAGCTGTGTGGCCCACAATTGGCTATCTTGGTACCTCTGGCAAGGCGCAAAGCACTTCCCATTCAATTCAACTGGCACATCCCCACAGAGGATCTGCTTGTTCAGCAGAGCCTTTCCCAGCCCTGCTCTCTGTGAGGCACAGCTGCTCATGGCATACTCATAAGAAGAAAAAGACAAACAAAAATAAAATTAAATTAAAAAAAAAAAAAGAGAAAGAAAGAAGAAGACTATGATTGTATTACAGAGGACTATAAGAAGGTATATAAAACACACTTGGGAGATGTAAGCACATCACCTTATGTCTTACTCTACTCCATTGGGCCTAACTGCCACGATATAAAAGTTACTCTGAAGCTTGACAGATGAAATCTCTACCCTCTGTTGTTCCATTCCTGTTAGATTGGATTGCTGGTTTGATGGCAACGCTTTGCATTTGCTTTCTTAGAGACATTTCTCTTTTGTTCTGCTTTAATGTTACATTTCATGTGCCTTTCATAACGAGTGTTGAAAACCTCATCACCTCTCCTAACATTGCACAGTGTAATTATTCTGTTCTGTTTGGGAGGTTTTGTTGTTTGGTTTGGTTTTTGGTTGTTGTTTTTTTGGGTTTTTTCTGGTCATGGGATTTGTCTTTTGTGGGTGTTTGGTTTTGGGTTTTTTTGTTGTTTGTTTTGTTTGGTTTTTTTTTTTCCACCTCTGCTCATTTTTCCTGCTCCTCTGCCCTGCCTAACAAAGATTCAGTGTAATAGAAAGCAGGCTGGGTAATAACTGCCTGTTATGTTTTTGCTTAATGTACTGTGCCAAATGTGACAAGGGTGAATGTTGGTAGATGTAGCAACAGCTAGAATAAAGGAAACATTCCAGCTGTTGTGTTCTCAATATGCAATAGTTAGGAGAGATGTTAAACAAACTGGGAGAGGAAGTTGTGAGTCTAAAGGTCAGAAAATTCAACTCTACTTTTTTTCCTCAGAATGACCTAGCTTGGAAAAGACCTCTGAGATCAAGTCCAACCTATCACCTAACCCTTCCAATTAACTAAACCAAGTGCCTCATCCAGCCTCTTTTGAAACACTTCTAGGGCAGGAAAATGAGGGTGGTAAAGGAAGGGAGAATCTAAGCAAAATGTGCTTACAAAAAATACCTTTGACCATTAATGCCTTTGAGTTATCTGGATACTCAGAATAGAATTGACTTTTTCAATAGAGTAGTGGAATAGGTGGTGAATGGCTGGAGAACAGCCCTGAGGAAAAGGACCTTGGGGTCTGGGTTGATGAAAAGCTCAACATGAGCCTGCGGTGTGAGTGCAGCCCAGACAGCAACTGTGTGCTGGGCTGCAGCAAGAGCAGTGTGGGCAGCAGGGCAAGGGAGGGGATTTTGTCCCTTTACTCTGCTCTTGGTAGACCCCACCTGGAGTCCTGTGTGCAGTTCTGGAGCCTCCAGCACAGGAAGGATATGGAAGTGTTGGAGTAGGTCCAGAGGAGGCCACCAAGATGCTCAGAGGGCTACAGGAGCTCTGCTGTGAGGACAGACTGAGAGAGTTTGGGTTCTGCAGCCTGGAGAAGAGAAGGCTTCTAGGAGATCTTGGAGTGGCCTTCCAGTACCTGAAGTGGACCTAGAGAAAGGCTGGGGAGGGACTATTGACAAGGTCTTGCAATGACAGGACAAGGGGTAAAGGGTTTGAACTGGCAGAGGAGAGATTGAAACTGAATGTTAAGAGGACATTGTTTGCAGTGAGGGTGGTGAGACACTGGCACAGGTTGCCCAG
>VWZE01020040.1:0-12179 GCA_013396675.1 Eubucco bourcierii
CCCAGCCTTCCTGTAGGTCCCCTTCAGATATTTAAATGCAGCTCCTAAGCTCACCCTGGAGCCTCCTGTTCTCCAGGCTGAACAGCCCCAACTCTCTCAGCCTGTCTCCACAGCAGAAGTACTCCAGACTTTTGGTCATTTTGGTGACCCTCCTCTGGACCTGCTCCAGCAGCTTCAAGTCCCTGTTCTGTTTGGGTCCCCTGAGCTAGACACAGCACTGCAGGTGAGGTCTCAGCAATGCAGAGCAGAGCAAAGGAAATGAACCACCCTTCTCCATCTGCTGGCCACACTGCTTTGGATGCAGCCTAGGCTGCCATTGGCCTTCTGGGCTGCAAGTGCCCATTGCTGGCTCATGTCCAGCTTCTCACCCACCAGTACTGCCAAGTCCTTTGAATCTTATACTTCAGAGCAGTTTAGAATTAATGCTATAAACTTCTAAAGATCTAGGAGAACATTGCAGAAGTTAGGGATAAATGTAAGAGGTTTGATATTTACTTTTATTGCCTAAAAACTGCTTCCTCACACTCCCCAGTTCCATTTTTTAAAATGTCCCATTCCATGCTTTTTGAGTTTAGACCTTTGCCAAATAAGGGAGAAAGAAAATGGAAAGGAACCTCACAGTGGTGTTTCAGGGTAGGATATTGATGGGCTAGCTTCTCCCTGTTTGTGAGATCTCCCTCACTCCCAAAAGGAAAATGAGAGGCTGGAGCAGGTCCAGAGGTGGGCAATAAAGCTGATGAAGGGTCTGGAGAACAGGTCTGGCGAGGAGCAGCTAAGGGAACTGGGAGTGTTTAGTGTAGAGAAGAGGATCTCTACAGCTCCCTGACAGGATGTTGCAGTGAGGTGGGAGTTGGTCTCTTCTCCCTAGTATCAGGTGATATAAGGAGAGGAAATTACCTGAAAATGTCCCAGGGGAGGTTTTGGCTGGAGATTAGGAAAAATTTCTTTGCAGTAAGAGTGGTCAAAGATTGGAATAGACTGCTCGGGGAGGTTACGGAGTCACCGTCCCTGGAGGTGTTCAACAAACACCTGAACATGGCATTGTGGGACATGGTTTAATAACCATGGTGGTGTTGGATTCATGGTTGGGTTTGATGATCTTTGAGGTCTTTTCCAGTTGAAAGATCTCTATGATTTTATGATCTCCAGTGTCAGATAGATCCATGGCACACCATGCTGACAGCAGACCTTCTGCTCGCACTGAATTCTTAACGGGGAGAGACGAACAAGTGGTGCTGCCTCATTACTCAACTCAGCTGTAGATCTGGAATGCAACAATGTTCAGCAGGCCTTATATGCAGAGGCTGGAGCTGCTCTACTTTCAAGAGAAGCTTTTATTTTTGTCATAGAAAGGTTTTTTGAGCTAAAGCAAACAGCTTGCTTTATCATGGTGCACTTAATTCGACCTTGATTTCTTTTGTTGACAAATACCCTTGATAGAGCTGGTAATAGCTGTGGTAGACAAGACTACACCTGCTTTGTAAATACAGTTCCATGTAGTAGTCATGGAAACATTTTGTAGTAATAAGCAACTTTATCTTCCTATAAAAGTGCAATGAATTTTCAGTCCCTTACATACAAAAATCTCCACCTAGGCCCTCCCATTAGAGTGTTTTTGTAAGAAAATAATCTGTACTGTCAACAGGTCTAATCATCACTAATAAGGTGTCAGTAAAAGGTTGGATGGTTGTAAGAGGCACCCATGAGAATTCTTCCTGTCTTTATTACAAAATACAGAAAGAGCTTAGAAGAGCAGGTTCGTAGATCCATAGAATGGTTTGGTTTGGAGCAGACTTTAAAGATCACCTAGTTCCAGCCACCCTGCTATGGGCAGGGACACCTCCCCAGGACCAGATTGCTTAAGGCCCCATCCTGCATGGTCCTGAACACATCCAGGGAAGGTTTGACTATGAATGCAGACAGATCCAACAGATCCCAGGCAGCTCCTTTCACCTGAAAGAGTTAATCTTGCTTCTGTATGAAACAAGATAAAGGCCAAAGGCCTCATTCTCACCTTGAGAGACTTAGCAGAGTACTGATACAAAAGCAAGAGCAAGCAGTGGGGCAGAAATTCCTTGCCCCTCTCTGCAGGATTTCCAGGTGGAACTGAGTGAGGAATTATCTCCACTGCAGATCAGGGATGGGACCAGGAGAAGATGTCACCTGAACAGTCAGATCTGATTATTGCTACCCGGGTTAAAGGGTCCACAGCAAGTGGGGAAGTGTCACTATAGACTCATGCCCACCGCATCCAAGGCACTTCTGTGGGCATGAGCTTGCTTTCTTAGATGTCCAGATCCCATGCTAGCACTTACACATGGTCACCATGACCAGGGTTGAACATGGGCTCAGGTTTCTTGGCCAGTGTTGGCACCTGCTATGTGATAGCATCCACTCCCTTCTCAAACAGGGAAGTAGTAGCTGCTGCTCATCTAGACATCCTTGCTCATCACCTTCAGCACCTCTGTGACCAGAGTCAAGGACTTTAGGATTTTATCCAATTTCAGAGCAGAGGTATAATCTAGCAGTATCATAGAATGTTAGGTGCTGGATCATTAAGACAAACCCCCTGTTCCAAAGCAGGATCATCTAGGTCAGGTCACACAGGGATGCATCCACAGGGGTTTGGAAGGTCTCTAGAGACAGACTCCACAATCTCTATGGGCAGCCTGCTCCGGGGCTCCAGCACCCTCACAGCAAAGAAGTTTTTGCTTATGTTGAGATGGAACTTCCTGTGATTGAGTTTACGTCCATTGCCCTTTCTCGGGTATCACCGAAAAGAACCTGGCACCTTCATCTCGACCCTCATATATTTACAGACGCTGCTCAGATGCCCTCTCAGCCTTCTCTTTTCCAGACTAAACAGCCCCAGGTTTCTCAGTCTTTATTCATAGCAGAGATGTTTAAGTCCCCCAATCATCCTTGCCTCTAGACATGTCAGATTTAAGTACGTGAGACAGTAAGAAAACATCAGCTGCATCCCTCCTTCTGAAAGATCCACAACTATCAGTGTTTACTGGTTTGCCTTGGCAGTAGCTGCTTGTTGGAAATGTAGGCTATAGCCCAAAGGAGAAAATCAAAACAAACTCTCTTCTCTCTCCATTTGCCTTTTCCCCAAAAAGTCTTTTGAAATATTGCCAAGGTACTGCTTAAAAGGTCCCCATGGTGCTGTGAATTTGAATGTCAGCAGATAATTAGTAGATTTAATTACATGCAGAGAGTAAATATATCCAAGTGGCACATTAGCAGAGAAAGCTTCTCTGTACTCCTGGTATGAAGAACTGCCTGTGGGGGTTGTATTAGGAGATGGAGATTGAGGCAGGAAGGTTTGCAAGGAGGCCAGGAGAGAAAGGAAAATGGTGGAATTCTACCCTGAGAGAAAAGGGAAAGGAGTTCAGCTTCCACTGAAGTTAAAACAGCTTGCTAGAAAAGTCAGATTGCTAAGAGAGGGGGAGGAAACTGTGCCCCTTGAGGACCCTAAAAGGCTGACAATTTTTTACCAATGCAAGGAAGGCTGGGATGTGTCAGGGTAGAAAAACAGATGGGATTTGGGGAGGAACCCCCAGAAGTCTCTTAGGTCTGTAAGAGCAATAAAAGTCTGCTTGATACTCTGGTTCTCCCCTTTTTCCTGCCTGACCTTCAGCCACAGACTTCCTGGTGGGAAGGGTGGGTAATCATAGAAACACAGAATGTCAGGGGCTGGAAGGGACCTTGAAAACTCATCCAGTCCAACCCCCCTGCCAGAGCAGGATCACCTCTACCAGATCACACAGGAATGCCTCCAGGAGGGTTTTGTGTATCTCCAGAGAAGGAAACTCCACAGCTCCACTGGGCAGCCTGTTCCAGTGTTCTGTCACCCTCACAGGGAAAAAATTCCTCCTCATGTTTACATGAAACTTCCTACGCCTCAGCTTCCACCCTTTGCCCCTTGTCCTGTCATTGGGCATCGCCCAGCAGAGCCTGGCTCCAGCCTCCTGGCACTCACCCTTTAAGTATTTATAAACATTGATGAGGTCACTTCTCAGTCTCCTCTTCTCCAAGCCAAAGAGCCCCAGCTCCCTAAGGCTCTCCTCATAACAGAGATGTTCCATTCCCTTAATCACCTTTGTGGCTCTGTGATGGACTCTCTTACGGGCATCTCTTCCTGTAGAAGCAGGCCCTTGGAGTTCTGGACAATGTGCCCTTGTGGCCAACAGGACAAATAGCATCCTGGAGTGCATCAAGAAAAGTATGTCCAGCAGGGGAAGGGAGGTTCTCCTCCCCCTCTACTCTTCCCTCCTAAGGCAACATCTGGAATATTTGGTCCAGTTCTGGGCTCTTCAATTCAAGAGCTACAGGGATCTGCCAGAGAGAGTCCAATAGAGAGCTACAAGGTGTCTAGGGGAGTAGAATGTCTCTGCTGTGAAGAATTGAGAGAGCTGGGGCTGTTTACTCTTGAAAGGAGAAGACTTAGAGGGAGTCTAATGAAAATCTATAAATATATGAGAGGTGGGTGTCAGGATGAAGGTGCCAAGCTCTTTTCAGTGGTGTCCAGTGACTGGTACAATATGGAATGCAGAATCACAGAATTAACCAGGTTGGAAAAGACCTCTTAAGACCATCAAGTCCAACCTATGACCTAAGCCACCTAACTAACTAAACCATGGCATTGCCTCATCCACCCTCCTCTTAAACACCTCCACCACCTCCCTGGGCAGCCCATTCCAATGGGCAATCACTTTCTGTGAAGAATTTCTTCCTAATGTGCAGCCTAAACCAACCCTGGTGCGGTCTGAGAATGTGTCCCCTTGTTCTGTTGCTGGTTGCCTGGGAGAAGAGACCAACCTCCACCTGGCTACAACCTCCTTTCAGGTAGCTGTAGACAGCAATGAGGCCTCCCCTGAGCCTCCTCTTCTCCAGACTGAACACCCCCAGCTCCCTCAGCCTCTCCTCACAGGGCTGTGCTCCAGCCCCCTCACCAACCTTGTTGCCCTTCTCTGGACATGTTCAAGCACCTCAACAACTTTCTTAAATTGAGGGGCCCAGAACTGAACACAGTACTCGAGGTGTGGCCTAATCAGCACTAAGCACAGGGGTAGAATGACTTCCCTGGTCCTGCTGCTCACACTATTCCTGGTACAGGCCAGGATGCCATTAGAAACACAGGAGTTTCCACCTTAGCATGAGGAGGCACTTCTCCGCTGTGAGGGTGCTGGAGCCCTGAAGCAGGCTACCCAGAGAGGTTGTGGAGTCTCCTTCTCTGAAGACTTTCAAGACATTCCTGCCCTGGGTAATCCTGCTCTGCCAGCGGGGTTGGACTTGATGATCTCCAGAGGTCACTTCCAACCTCTAACATTCCATGATTCTGCGATTTTTTGGCTGTTTCAGAGCCCTATGGAGCCAGCCCCAAACATGGCTGGGTTGTTGGGTACTTCTGGGCCTCTCTGTCACATACCTCCTTCACTGGAAAAATGTGCTGCTCCTGCCACTAGGTGGGAAGACTTAAATAGAAATTAGAAGAGTGATCTGGATATTGACCCAAAACCATGTTAGTGAGTGCACTGGAAGAGGAAAATGAGTCACTGCAGAGTCCTGCTATTCAGGGAAGATGGAAACAGAAGTTTGCAACAAGTTTGGCTCAGTGTGTTGTATCAGCTTGGGCACAGACATCAGAAGACTGTTTATTTATAGAATAGAATCACAGAATTGTATTGTATGGAAAAGTCCTCTCTAACATCATCGAGTCCAACCATCAGCCTAAGGCCACTGCAGCCACTAAACTGTGTCCCAAAGTGCCATGTCCACATATTTCTTGAACACCTCCAGGGATGGTGACTCCACCAGCTCCCTGAGCAGCCTGTTCCAATCCCTGACCACTCCTGCAACAAAGAAATTTTTCCCTGATCTCCAACTTCAACCTCCTCTGGCACAATTTCAGGCCATTTCTTCTCTATCAACCTGATACTAGGCAGAAGAAGATTGCCTCCACTGTAGTCATTTGCTGTTATGATGCTAACAAAGGAATCTGAGTATCATAACAGCATAACTGGAGCACACTTTAAGGAAATATTATATCCCATACTCATTAAAGTCTGTGTGAAATAGCTTGGAAAAAAAAAAAAAAGTGAATAACATACATATTGCAATTAAAATCATGGGCATATCAAAAGATCCAAGGAAAGAACAGTTCAAATTACAGAAGCAGGAGGGAGAAGAGACAAATACAGGTTCAGAGTTTTTTTCTGTTTCACTCCTAGAAGTAGTTGATTATGAAATTAACAATCTTTTTTTTCCCCTTAAGGTTAAAATCTTGGTCTTCTCTAGTCTTTCACAGGGCTGGATTTCATGGTAAATCAGTTATGCAGCAAAGAGGAATAAGCAGCATCTACAATTTACCTTAAATAAATATTTGCCAGTGAGGTAGGTTACAGCCAAACTAAACCTGTGGAAGGCACTTCAGCCATTAAGCAGTTACATTTAAGGTGAAAAAGTTTAAGATAAAAAAGTTAATCTGATAGAAGAAAATAAGTTCTGAGAATCCAGTTGTTGGACTTTTTAGAGCAGAATTTGTAGGTTAGCTATAACGAAATGGATCTTTGTGGATAGAGTGTAGGATAGCTGCCCAGCTTGCTGTAGGATGGGAAGACAAGTTGATTTAGTAGCTTTGAGACCAAGGTTATTTACAGTCAGCAGGTGTTGGTGTCAAGTGACTACCTGTGGAGCTGGCTGCCAAAGAGCTGAAGGAGGGATTCATGTGAAGATAGGTTGGCCTTGTTTGGGTTAAAACTGATGACAATTCAGCTCAAATAACAGACTCAACTTCAAAGCAGATATTGAAGGCTGGGATGCCCAGTTCTTCGTCACCCTCATCAGCAATTTCAGTCTTATTTAATTGGCAAACCTGTACTGATTCTGGTATAGGGTCAGGATTTTCTTCTGCATCATTGTCATCATACCAAATGTCTGTGCCGTGTGTTCCGGGATGCTGACAATGTGTCATGTTATGAATCAATATCAGTATTCCCTTCACTATCTGGAGGGGACCTACCAGAAGGCTGGGGAGAGACTATTCCTAAGGGCCTGTGGTGATAGGATGAGAGGGACTGGTTTGAAACTGGAGCAGGGAAGATTTAAGTTGGACATCAAGGGAAAGTTCTGAACAATGAGAGTGGTGAAATACTGTGACAGGTTGCCCAGGGGTGTGGTTAGGGCCCCATCCATGAAGACACTCAAGAACAGACTGGATGTGGCCCTGAGTATCCTGCTGTAGTTGGAGGTGTCCCTGCTGAGAGCTGGGCAGCTGCAGAAGATGACCTTTGTGGCTCCCTTCCAACCCAATGCAATCTGTGAATCTGTAAAAGAGGGGAGATTCAGAGCAGGTATAAGGAAGAATTTTTTCACTCTGAGGGTGGTGAAACACTGACCCAGGTTGCCCTGAAAGGTGGTGGAAGCCTTATTATTGGAAGCATATCAGATTAGGCTGGACAGGGGTCTGAGCACATTAATCTGGTTGAATGTGTCCCTGCTCACAGCAGGGGGGTTTAGACAAGGTGACCTTTACCTGTCCCTTCTAACATAAAGCACTGTATGATTCTGTGATGTGCTAGCCACAATTAGAGAGTGATCCATGTGGGATTCTATCAGGTAATTCTTCTACCCTTTCCTGCAGCTGTTCCACTCATTTCTCAGCTCCAGCCAGCAGTTTTTTCTGACTGCTCATTTTTCCCTAAAAGAGCATCATTTTTACTTGAAAGAGCATCTGCTCCATTTTCCAATTTCCCTCATGCCCCTTTCTCAGAAGCCACTGATGTTTTAAGCAGCAAATTCTCAGGTTTCAGAGTTGTATGTCATACCTTTGCAAACTTTTCAGGGAATGGGGAACTTCATGTATTTTTTCAACCTCAAAGCAGCATGAACAACTCCTTGCCCGTTTCCTATTTTTATTTTCCATTGACTCCCACATTGCTCTATGCTTTCTACTACTTCATGCTCACCTCTTCAAAACTTCTGGGCCCATTCTATTCCTGCCTATGATGGTCCACACCTGTGTTTCTGCAGCAGTCCTGCATTCAGTGAAGGATAAGTTTGGTAAGAGCCATTGCTCAGAGATTAGAAGGGCTCAAGGTGACTGGACTTGTTTCCTAATAGGTATTCAATGGTTGCTATGACCATCACCTTGACATGAACTACATGGGCAGCCTAACTGCTGTGGCTTTGGCTGCACTTATCAGAAACAGTTGGGTGCACAAAGCATTGAAGAGTAGAATTGTTTCATTTGGAAATAAAAAAGATATTGAGGTGATGGTCATTCTCTTCCAGAGTCTCAAGACCCTTGTACTGAAGAATCATAGAATCATAGAATCATAGAATAGTAAGGTTGGAAGGGACCTCAAGGATCATCTAGTTCCAACCCCCTGCCATAGGCAGGGACACCTCCCACTAGTAGAGGTTACTCAAGGCCTCATCCAATCTGGCCTTGAACACATCCAGGGAGGGAGCATCCACAACCTCCCTGGGCAACCTGTTCCAGTGCCTCACCACCCTTACTGTAAAGAACNTTGATCGCCCCTCTCTGGGTTCGACCATCCAGCCAATTCCAAGAACTTCTTCCTAAGATTCAGTCTAACCCTTCTCTCCCTCAGCTTCAAACCATTTCCCCTTTTCCTGTCTCTAGACACCCTTAGGAAATGTCCCTCTGAAGCTTTCTTGTAGGATTCCTTCAGGTGTTGGCAGGCAGCTCTAAGGTCCCACAGGAATTTTCTGTCCTCCAGGCTGAACAATCCCAGCTTCCTCAGCCTGTCCTCACAGCAGAGGTGTTCAACCCCTTGGATCATCTTTGTGGCTCTCCAGCAGCTCTGTGTCCTTCTTAAGCTGAGGACACCAAAACTGAATGCAGTATTGGAGGTGTGGGCTCAGCAGAGCAGAGGGAAGGGGCAGAATCCCCTCTCTTGCCCTGCTGGCCACACTGCCCTTGCTGCAGCCCAGTCCACAGCTGCCTTCTGGGCTGCCTGAGGGCACTGCTGGCTCATGGTGAGCTTCTCAGCAACCAACACCCCCAAGACACTTTCTTCAGGGCTGCTCTCAACCCACTCCGCACCCAGCTTTCTTTTCATATCAGCTTTGTTGGGTTGTTTCAATTTCTTTTTTTGAGTAATAACATGGAGATGATGATATGAAAGGATAATTAGACAAATGATCTGATGGTCTTGAAAACGTTTTGGCCATCCTAATCCAAGATTAGACATTTTAACTTAGAGGAAAAAGATGATAGTTTGGCTTCTAGCTCTAGTTTGGGATAACAAGAGAATTTGGAGGCTGAAATTCCCCGCACAGTGAAATGTGGCTTCCTAATCAGTTCTGATTCTTCAAAGACAGGATAAGGATTAATTAGCTTAAATTACAACAGAGAAGATTAGGTTAGATATTAGGAAAATCTTCTGCCTGATGCTGGGGGCTGATGTACAGAGAAGCCACGGAGTATCTGGTGACAGGAGTTTCTAAAGTGGGTTTTAAGAAGCATGTTACTGGATGCAGATAGGGTTCATTCTGCCCTAGATTCAAGGGGGGACAGTCTGTGACCCCTCAAAGTCCTTGCTTTTCTTCTTTTCTGTTGTCACTGCCACAACTGTTGCATGACCAAACTTAGTTAGAAGGCAAGGAGTAGCTGTATGAAGCCAGAAGCAATTCCAGAGATTCAGACAAGCATTCTCTAATGACTTCTTTGGGCAGATTTGTCCTCTATAATAATCAAATACTTTGGTTTAGATCTTTTCTTCTTTCCCTGCCATCAGTTAAAGAGAAGGAAAACAATCAGATTTGCAGAGCTGCTTTCCTGATTAGACATCTGTGTTCCAAGCTCTTTTACATTCAGGACATTGGTATTGGTAACATTGATAATGAATTATGCTCCTTGAGGCTGTGGTTAATTAAATTGGCGACAATTTTGTCTTTAGCATGGGCAGCTGGGGACTTTGCCTGTTGAAACCAGTAAGTCCTACCTTGAGCACAGACGGTCCTGTTGTCAGACAGTCCTGCAACTTAGATCACAGAAATCCTGCACTTCTTCAGAAAGTTCATCAGCCTTCAGGAGAAGCAGCTCTTGGAGGAGAATTTGATTGTGGGTTAAGGAAAGTTACAAGGAGATCTTTTCCAACCTGTGTTCATAAAATCATAGCATAGGTTGAGTTGGAAAGGATATTGAGGTCATCCAGTTCCAAACCCCCTGCCATGGGCAGGGACACTTCCCACTAGAACAGGTTGCCCAAGGCCACATCTTGCCTGACCTTGAACTCCTCCAAGGAAGGGGCATCCATGACCCTCCTGGGCAACCTGTTCAAATAGAACAAGTTTCAGGTGAGATATTGGACACGTGCTGTCTGGTTTTATCTGACAGTCAGGAAGTGCTTCAGCCTTCATCAGTCAGAGTCACAGAATGTTAGAGGTTGAAAGGAACCTCAAAAGATTATCCAATCCAACCCCCCTCTGCCAGACCAAGATCACCCAGGGTAGGTCACATTGGAACACATCCAGGAGGGTTTGAAAATCTCTGGAGAAGGAGACTCCTGTGATGGTTTGGGAGTTCCCTGCCCCCCACTCTTTGTAAAATGACCCAGACTAGAACTCAGCCAGCTGGAGTTTAAGGACTGAAGCTCTATTTACAGCTCAGCACAATGTACAAGCAGAGATATACACTATAGACAGGAATAGTTACAGACATATACAGGTTAAAGGTAATACAGCAACACAACAGCCCTCCCAGAAATCAGAGACCCCAGGAGGGGCTCCCAACCACCCTTCCACCTTCTCCCCACCCCTGTACCTTACCCCAAAGTTTACCTTACTTTCAAGGTAAATTAGGAGGATCAGCCAGGGGAGGGTTAGTGAGATTAATCAGCAAGGAGAAGCTAGAAGCTAGACCACCCGAGCTGCTGTGTCCCCAGAGAGAGACAGACAGAGACTGCCTTATCTATGTTTTGGTTATTTTTCCCAAACAATCTTCATCAAGCCTATGAGTGAAGTAGACATCATGATGTTTTCCTTTCACAGCCTATAGTGTAATTTTCTCTATTAAAATATTCTAATTAGCCTCAAACCAGCTCTCTGGACAGCTCTCTGGACAGCCTGCTCCTGGGCCCTGCCACCCTCACAGAGAAAAAGTTTTTCCTTCTGTTCCCATGGAACCTCCTGTGCTCCAGCTTGTACCCATTGTCCCTTGTCCTGTCATTGGATATCACTGAGCAGAGCCTGGCTCCTCACAACATTGCCCTTCACATCTTTATAAACATGAACGAAGTCACCCATCAGGCTTCTCTTCTCCAAGTCCCTCCCCAGTTCTCCTGTAGACCCTTCACATACTGGAAGACTGCTCAAAGGTCTCCCTCTAGCCTTCTCTTCTCCAGGCTGAACACCCTCAACTCTCCCAACCTGTCTCCACATGGGAGGTTCTCCAGCCCTCTGATCATCTTCATGGCATCCTCTGGACCCTCTCCAGCAGTTTCATGTCCTTCTTGGTCTGGGGGCACCAGAACTGGATGCAGTGCTGCAGGTGAGGGTCTCAGCAGAACATAGGGGCAGAATTCCCTCCCTGTCCTGCTCTCATTGCTTTGGATGCAGCCCAGCACACAGTTGCCTTCTGGGCTGCCAGTGACCATCGCTAGCTCACGGTGTTTGTCATCAGCTGACACCCCCAAGTCCTCCTCCTGACTTCTCTCAAGCCACTCATTACCCAGCTATTCCTTAGAAAAAAAATTGACCCAGTCCTACACAGCATTCTTATTCTGGAGTGGTTCCAGTCTACTGTGTAACTAGAAAAACACATCTGTTACTCAGAGGGAGGAGAAGAGGTTGTGCTCTCTACCAAAGGGTCCCAGGGGTGAATGGTTTTAATTTGTTCACCTCAAAACTCTTTAGAATTTAAAATGTGTTTTGAACACACTCTTGATTTGGGATATATATCTAATTAATGGGGTTAGAGCTTTGACATCTGAATGTGTGGTGGCTTGACCTGTTCCTCCTTTTGCAGCTGGTGTGTTCTGAATTCAAGTACTATATCCTTTGTTTAATGCACGAGCTGAGAAGCTGGATCTCATGGTCACTGAAAGCCTTTGACTGTCCTATTAAGTTAATTACTCCTGACTCCTATTAAGTTAATTCCCTCCTGGCAAAGGCCAACAAGGCTGACGTCCTGGTTGGAGTCTGTT
>VWZE01020041.1:9844-40469 GCA_013396675.1 Eubucco bourcierii
AAAAAAAAAAAAAAAACAAACCAAAAAAACCCAATCTATTTGTTTTCTTGGTGTGTTCTCAGAAAGAATCCCCCAAGAAAAAAAAAGATTAAATAAGAAGCTTTCCAGTTTATCCAAACTATCTTGATGATTTAGTAGCTCTACTACTTTCAGTCATAAACCACAGTATGATGTTAAAATGTTATTAAAAAACCAGATACAATAGGTCTAATACAATAAATATGCTAAGGAGTTTTTGGCGATACAGGTATCTTTCAGTTCTCTTCTCTCAACCAAATACAGGCTGGGTGGTGAATGTCTGGAGAGCAGCCCCAAGGAAAAGGATCTGGGGGTCTGGGGTGATGAAAAGCTCAACATGAACCTGCAGTGTGAGTGCAGCCCAGACAGCAACTGTGTGCTGGGCTGCAGCAAGAGCAGTGTGGGCAGCAGGGCAAGGGAGGGGATTCTGCCCCTTTACTCTGCTCTCCTCAGATCCCACCTGAAGTACTGTGTGCAGTTCTGGAGCCCTCAGCACAGGAAGGACATGGAAGTGTTGGAGCGGGTCCAGAGAAGGCCATGAAGATGCTCAGAGGGTTGCAGTAGCTCTGCTATGAGGACAGGCTGAGAGAGTTGGGGCTCTGCAGCCTGGACAAGAGAAGGCTTCCAGGAGACCTTAGAGTAGCCTTCCAGTATCTCAAGGGGGCCTACAGGAAGGCTGAGGAGGGACTATTGACAAGGTCTTGCAATGCCAGGACAAGGGGCAATGGATTTGAAGTGGCAGAGGGGAGATTTAGACTGGATGTTAGGAGGAAGGTCTTTACAGTGAGGGTGGTGAGACACTGGTACAGGTTGCCCAGGGAGGTTGTGGCTGCTCCCTCCCTGGAGGTGTTCAAGGCCAGATGGGACGAGGCCTTGAGTGACCTGTACTAGTGGGAGATGTCCCTGCCTATGGCAGGGGGTTAGAACTAGATGCTCCTTGAGGTTCCTTCCAACCTTACCATTCTATGATTCTATGATTCTAACCACAGAATGCTCTGCCTTTTATCCTGCCATCTGAGAACAGAGACTTGAACTGGAGAGATGAAATGCTGTAGCTCATACCGTCCGATTGGTGCAGATGGGAGTGAATGCATTGGTTCCACAGGTGAAGAGATGGTTGCCTCCAACAAGAAGCACTCGGATGTAGTTCTGGCATTCCTCCTGCCATGCAAAAAAAGAGAAAGACTATATTCAGTGATACTTCAAAGGACAGTTGTGATGGTTTGGGAGTTCCCTGCCCCCCCCCACTTCGTATAATGACCCAGACTAGACTCTGCCAGCTGGAAGTTAAGGACTGAAGTTCTATTTACAGTTTAGCACAATAAACAAGCAAAGACATACACAATAGACAGCAGATATATACACTTTATACAGGAACAGTTACAGAAATAGACAAGTTAAAGGGAATACAGAAACACAACTCCCCTCCCAGAAATCAGAGACCCCAGGAGGGGCTCCCAACCACCCTTCCACCTTCTCCCCACCCCTCTACCTTACCCCAAGGTTTGCCTTACATGCAAGGTGAGTTTGGAGGATGGGCCAGGGAGGTTAGAAGGAAAGTGATTAGTGAGGTTACTCAGCAGAGGCCAAGACCAAAAAACAGCTAGAGAGCCCGAGACTCTCAGAGAGAGAGATACTCTTATCTGTGGTTACGTTCTTGTTCTTATCCATCTCAGCAAGCCTATGAGTGAAGTAGACAGCACCATTGTTTTCTTTTCACAGACTATAATTTTCTCTATTAAAATATTCCAATTAGCCTCAAACCAGCACAACAGGGGACGCTGATTATGGTTTGCTTTCCATGGTTATATGTCCACATATAAAAATTTAGGGGAGCAAGCCTTGACCATAGCTGACATATTGCCAGTCTTAACATACAGAGATTTCCTTACTACAGTACATGCATCTGCCAGTCTTTGTGAGGAGTTCTTAGTAGGACAAGAATAAACCTCTTCAGTGCTGCACACTTCTAAGTGTGTATTTCAAAGGTATAGCTAGACTCTGAAATGATAGATGCTGACCTAAATCATACAATACCATTTGAACAGATTGGATGCTGCTTCTGAAGATAAATGAGGCCAAGAAGGAATTTGGGAAGGAAACAGGAGAAGCAGCAGGTTGTCAGTAATGAAATTGTGTTCAAATCAGCACAAATAAAATCCTTGAGATATTCAGATGCAGATTTGCCCCTACTAGTTTTATAATTTGCATGATATGTTTTATAAGAAGCATCCATATTTCTGTTAATTCAAAGTTTCTCCAGAAATTTCATTACCTCAGTACATAGATGCTCAGCCCTGAAAAATAATTTTACCTGTTTTCTACCCCATTATGATGTGTGAAGGTTTTATGATATTCATTTCTCTCACTTCAGAAGCTAGAAACCAACAGTAATTTCTACTGTTCATTCAGACAGAAAGCTTTTTTCTGCAAACCTTCCAAAACTGTATGTAGGAAAGGTTCAGACACTGCTCCTCTAAAATTTAGTGTTCCTATCTAGTAAAATAGACAAGCTCAACATGCTTGGAAAAAATAGTTTCCTATGACCTTTCATTTGAGTGCTTTCTAGCACTCCTTCACAAGCCAGTCTCAGGTAAAGTATAAAATAAAGAACCCAAAAAATGTTGATCATAGAATCACAGAATGGTAAGGCTGGAAGGGACCTTAAAGACCACCTAGTTCCAACCCCCTGCCATAGGCAGGGACACCTCCCACTAGTACAGCTCACTCAAGGCCTCCTCCAACCTGGCCTTGAGCACCTCTAGGGAGGGAGCAGCCACAACCTCCCTATAACACAGTTACACAATTCTGACACATATTAAGTGGAATCATATAAGTAAATTCATGTAACACTAATAGTGCAGAGGTTTCCCTGTATAAAATGTTATATAAAATGTATTGCTCATTTGTCTTGAAAATAGACTTCCATCCTCGAAGACAAGAAATGTAATCTGGAATGCATTGAACGAGCACAAAGTAAGACTGCAAAGCAGAATGAGCAAAATACTTTAAAGCTCTCAGAATGTATTATCTATACCTTTTCTCACACAAGACAAGAATAGCACATTGTCTTATCTAACTGTGGCATTTGACACAGTAATTTATTCTTTGGGTTGTTTCCATCCTGCCCTTTGCAGCAAGCCAGGGAATGTAAGTGTAGGAAAAGTAAGTGGGTACTGACATTACAACCCATCCAACCTCTCCTCTTCATATTCCAGAGGTCCTTGAAATAGTGCTACTGCCAAATTATTTGCACACTTATCACCCACTCTTTTTGTTAAAAAATAATGTAGGGGTTTTTTTGAAGTCTCACATTCCTGGGATTCAGAAGATTCTCCTCTTTAATACTCCCAAGTTGTGTGCCAAGTTCACAAAAATCCATACTGCAAAAGGGCAAACAAAATATCTCACAACAATTTTTTTTTTTCCCCTTGGGTATATATAATGCACCAAAATCAAAACTGAAATAATAGCTTTTACAATGGGTTATTTTCTTCACACAACAAATCCACAGTAACAACAAAACAATCTGAACAACAACATTAGGTATGAATAAAACAACCACCACTCAAAAACAGATTGTAAAAGGATTCCATCATTTAGTCACTGAATTCTTCAGAATCACTTTTCTAGCTCAGGTGGTTCAATTTTCAGATGTGCAAAAAAAAAAAAAAAGGAGCAATGTTTTGCAGAAGTGACACTGGAGAATGCAAAGGACTTCAAAACCAAAGTTTTATTTTTTAATTTGGAGGGTGGTTGCAGGCTTGGTGGCCAGTTTTTTTTTTTCCATTTCATCTTGACCTCTATGCCATACTCATTCCTGTTCTCCTATAAAAACACCTCTGAAAACCAGAAATTACTTAGCAAGTACTTTGTACTTTTCTATCAGTACACCTGAAACAAAATACAAGCACTATAAACAATTCAGTAGGCAAGCAAGCTAGGTTATTACTTCAGTTTAAGACCAACTTGACAGCTCAAGGACAATTTAGCTGCATGCCATGAGCATCAATGGCTTTCGTACAGGCTAACATGTTAAACACACCTGTGTTCATTTTTTAATACTTGTATTGAAATTCAGGTATAGAATCTTAAATAAGCAGGAGATGAGACTTCAATTACCTACCTTTTTATTTTTTTTTTAACCTCTCTTTGGATTGTTGTGTTTTTATCATGTGTGTTTATTTTTATCCTTCAGAACAGTCCCTGCCACAAACACCAGTCAAAACAGCCAAATGTATTCACTTAACCATGTGTGGTGTTTTAGACTTCTAAACACTAATGCACGGTGACCACAAGGACATCATTTTGTCTGGCTTGCTGCTGGAGCCACTAGCTATTTTAAGCAACAGCTTAAATTAGTAGATAAATGTCTAAGCCTCAGTAACAAACGTTTTAGCCTTCAAAAGTCAAGTGTGCATTACAGCGTCAGATGTGACAGATGTCCCTATATATTTTCCCTTCCAGCAATTTTCCTCATTGGCTCCTACAGCATAAACTTCAGAGTAATAACTACTGCTAGAGGCAAAAATTCTATGCAGACTCTTTCTCAAGACCCTCAAAAAAAAAAAAAAAACCAAAACAAAAAGTTATGTTTAACTGACCATTATCTCAAAACTACTGGAGTTGCTTTAGGGTTCAAAGCTGGCTTCTGGTCTCAGGGCATTCCATCAGCAAACTGACTTTTAGTGCTGCTGCTAAACTCAATGCCCCTATACTACTTTCTGAGTGTCAGAGCTTCAAGAGAATCCAGGATTTGAAGGAATACTTTACAGAATCACAGAACCATAGAAATATCCAGGTTGGAAAAGCTCCTCAGGATCAACAAGTCCAACCTAGAACCCTACTCTACAAGATTCACCTTAAACGATAGCCCTAAGCACCACATTCAAACCACCCTTAAACCAATCCAGGACTGGTGAATCCACCACCTCCCTGCGCAGCTCANATCCAGGACTGGTGAATCCACCACCTCCCTGGGCAGCTCATTCCAGTCCCTGACCGCTCTCTCCATGAAACACTTTTTCCTAATGCCCAATCTAAACCTCCCCAGTCTCAGCTTGAGGCCATTCCCCCTAGGTCTGTCTGCAATTACCTGTGAGGAGAGCCCAGCAGCAGCCTCTCCATGATATCTCTTCACGTAGTTGTAGACAGCAATGAGGTCTCTCTTCAGCCTCCTCTTCCTCAAACTAACCATTCCCAGCTCCCTCAGCTGCTCCTCATAAGATTTATTCTCTAGGAAATCCGGGATAACCTGGATAACCCCTCAAACCACCACAGGTGCAATCTAAATCTGCTCAGTCTCAGCTTGAGGCCATTCCCTCTTGTTCTACCACTATTTACCTGTGAGAAGAGACCAGCTCCAGCCTCTCCACTCTGTCCCTTCAGGTAGTTGTAGACAGCAATGAGGCCTCCCCTCAGCCTCCTCTTCCTCAAACTAACCATCCTCAGCTTCCTCAGTTGCTCCTCATAAGATGTATTCTCCAGGCCCTTCACCAGCTTCATTGCCCTCCTCTGGACCTGCTCCAGCACCTCCTCCTGTATTGTCTCCTGTATTACCTACAGCCATCCTTATTTCTCCATCACACCCCAAACTGGCCTTGCATACTTCATCTCAAAGCTTTTCTGTCCTTTCCCTACAGTCACAGATGTCTGTCCTGAAATATGAAGTTGCCCTTAAAAAAAAGTTACAGAAATGCAAGCCCCTGCAACTCCACAGTTTGGGTTGGATCTATTTATACAACATAGAATCATAGAATGCTAAGGTTGGAAGGGACCTCAAGGATCATCTAGTTCCAACCCCCTGCCATAGGCAGGGGCACCTCCCACTAGTACAGCTCACTCAAGGCCTCCTCCAACCTGGCCTTGAACACCTCCAGGGAGGGAGCAGACACAACCTCCCTGGGCAACCTGTGCCAGTGCTTCACCACCCTCACTGTAAAGAACTTCCTCCTAACATCCAGTCTAAATCTCCCCTCTGCCACTTTAAACCCATTGCCCTTTGTCCTGTCGTTGCAGGACCTTGTAAATAATCCCTCCCCAACCTTCCTGTAAGTCCCAAGCAAACAAGTAGGTTGATAACAGTAGTTGGGCTTATGTCTCCTATTGTGATTTCCTATGAAGAGAAACACCTCACTGCAGCACTGCATTGAATTCCTCCTGGTCTGGTAATTGTCAGTTTTCCCAAGGAAAGGCTTTTGTGGTTTGACTAGAAAGAAGACTGCACCACAGATAAAGTTATCGGTACACATAAATCCTTACACAGAGAGTATAGTGACCATCTTTTAGTTGTGAACATAAGGCAATAAAAGACAAACATAATTAAGTTATCCTTTCTCTGACCTTAAAGCTATCCTTTGATTCCAACCTTGATCACACCAGTGAAAGCAAGAGAGGCATGCAAAGTTCAAAAACACAGTTGTCATTCTGGTTGGGTAGGTTGCCTCAGTCAGTATCTCCACATTCTCCATCAATTCCTACATGAAGCTTTCAGGCTTTCTCAAGTAATACCTAACCCATTTATTCTCTCTAGCTATTAATACCTTCTATACACCCAGCAAATCCTGCACCTAAATGGTGAGTGACTGGTAACTCCTGACTATATGCTTCCCGCAGTGGGATGGAAAGAAAACGGAAGGACAAAGAAGGTGAGACCATTTTTAATGCCTTTTCTGAGTACTGTAAACTCATTTCTACAGTAAAATATATTCCTCCACAAAAACAATCATCTTCCATGCATTAAGTTTTACCCTGTGCATTTCATTGAATCATAGAATGGTAAGGTTGGAAGGGACCTCAAGGATCATCTAGTTCCAACCCTCTGCCATAGGCAGGGACACCTCCCACTAGCACAGCTCACTCAAGGCCTCATCCAACCTGGCCTTGAACACCTCCAGGGAGGGAGCAGCCACAACCTCCCTGGGCAGCCTGTGCCAGTGTCTCACCACCCTCACTGCAAACAACTTCCTCCTAACATCCAGTCTAAATCTCCCCTCTGCCAGTTCAAACCCATTGCCCCTTTTCCTGTCATTACAAGACCTTGTCAATAGTCCCTCCCCAGCCTTCCTGTAGGTCCCTTCAGATATTGAAAGGCTACTATCAGGTCTCCTGGAAGCCTTCTCATTTATTACATTTGCTTTTTTTTCTCCCAAGTAATTCTGTCTTTTTCTCTCTCTTTACAACGTAACACGGCCCTGCTTCTGAAGTGAGGCCATTCTCCCTCTTGAATCTCAAACAGAAATGTAAAGGTCAAAGGGTACACTGCAACATTATTTTCCAGTACTTGGGGAGGAAAGAAAAAAAAAAAAAAAAGAAAAGGAAAAATAAGAAAGGGAAAAAGAAAAAAAAGAAGAAAGAAGGAAGAAAAAAGAAAAAAAAAGGATAAAAAAAAAAAAAGAGAAAAGGAAAAAAAAGAGAAAAGAAAAAANAAAAGAAAAAAGAGAAAAGGAAGAAAAAGGGAAGAAAAAGGGAAGAAAAAAAAGGAAAAATAAGAAAGGGAAAAAGAAAAAAGGAAGAAAAAAGAAGAAAAAAAAATGAAAAAGAAAAAAGAGAAAAGGAAGAAAAAGGGAAGAAAAAGGGAAGAAAAAAAAGGAAAAATAAGAAAGGGAAAAAGAAAAAAGGAAGAAAAAAGAAGAAAAAAAAATGAAAAAGAAAAAAGAGAAAAGGAAGAAAAAGGGAAGAAAAAGGGAAGAAAAAAAAGGAAAAATAAGAAAGGGAAAAAGAAAAAAGGAAGAAAAAAGAAGAAAAAAAAATGAAAAAGAAAAAAGAGAAAAGGAAGAAAAAATGAAGAAAAGGGGAAGAAAAAACCAAAAAAGAAAAAAGGAAGAAAAAATTAAGAAAAAAATTAAGGAAAAAGGAAGGAAAAAGGAAGGAAAAAGGAAGGAAAAAGGAAGGAAAAAGGAAGGAAAAAGGAAGGAAAAAGGAAGGAAAAAGGAAGGAAAAAGGAAGGAAAAAGGAAGGAAAAAGGAAGGAAAAAGGAAGGAAAAGAAAAAAGATAAAAGGAAGAAAAAATGAAGAAAAAGGGAAGAAAAAAGAAGAAAAAAGAAAAAAAGGAAGAAAAAAGGGAAGAAAAAAGGGAAGAAAAAAGGGAAGAAAAAGGGAAGAAAAAGGGAAGAAAAAGGGAAGAAAAAGGGAAGAAAAAGGGAAGAAAAAGGGAATAAAAAGGGAAGAAAAAGGGAAGAGAAAGGGAAGAAAAAGGGAAGAAAAAAGGAAGAAAAAAGAAGAAAAAAAGAAGAAAAAAGGAAGAAAGGAAGGAAAAAAGGAAGGAAAAAAGGAAGGAAAAAAGGGGAAAATGGAAGAAAAAAGAAGAAAAAAGAAAAAATAAGAAAAAGGGAAGGAAAAAGAAAGAAAAAAGGAAGAAGAAAGGAAGAATACAAGGGGGGAAAGGGAAAAAAGGGGGAAAAAGGAAAACAAGAAAAAAAATTAAAGAAATTGTTAAATATGAGAAGTTAAAAAGGCAGCGATTAGGTGATTATGCAGAACAAACTCTTCCTCTACTAGATGGTAAAAGCATTTGGAGTCCAATTGTGAAGATTGGGGTTTTTTTTAAAGTTTTACATGTCAGTAATATTGACATGTCCTTCTGAATGAGGGTGCTGAAAGCAAGTATGCTTTTCTATAGCCATAGCTCAAACCCCATTAAATTGAATCATTAAATTGCATAATAATAATTACAGATACAGACTGCATGCATTTCTAACAGGTTTTATAACTGATAACTAGCTTCAGCTCAGGACAGCTACTAAAGAACACAGCATTCATACAGGTTCCATCTTAGCATTGTGCTTTAATGTGCTGATTAAAAAATGGTAGCTGGCCAGACAAAGAATTAATTAATTGAATGTTAAAAATATATCAAGTCTCCCACCTAAAAAGCCAGTGAACTTTGTATTATTTTCTTTATAGTGCCAATAGAGATGAAATATAAATGTTCCTAAACTTGAAATTAATACACAGAAAAAGAAATCAAAGGTTTTACAAAGTAATTACAGAGTTATGTAAAGGTGAGTGCCAGGAGGATGGAGCCAGGCTCTGCTGGGTGATGCCCAATGACAGGACAAGGGGTCATGGGTAGAGGTTGAGGCTTAGGAAGTTCCATGTAAACATGAGGAAGATTTTTTTTTCCCTAGGAGGGTGACAGGACACTGGAACAGGCTGCTCAGGGAGATTGTGGAGTCTCCCTCTCTGGAGATATTCAAAACCTGTCTGGATGCATTCCTGTGTGATCTGTTCTAGGTGATCCTGCTCTGGTAGGGCGGTTGGACTGGATGAGCTTTCAAGGTCCTTTCCGGCCCCTGACATTCTGTGATTCTGTGAAATAGTTGTTCACTTATAGCTCTGTTTTCCTGTGTATTTCATAATTGTCTAGGACATGTTCTGAAAATGCTACTCTGTCCTAGCACAGCTGGCTACCAGTCCTTTCTGACTACTATTTCTTCTGCAATGTCACAGCTCTCTATGATTGTTTAATACATTATTTTGCTAGGAGATCCTGCTCTGGCAGGGGGGCTGGACTGGGTGAGCTTTCAAGGTCCCTTCCAGCCCATGACATTTCTCTGATTCCATGATTATTAATGATTTACAGCACTGAAATGAGAATACAGCTGTCCTAGTTTTGAACCACAAGCTGCCCAGGGGGAAAAGGGCAGCAAGGAATTTTACCCCCAAGGGAGTAAAATAAAAACACTCCACACAGGATTGAAAGCTTAAATGGAAATACTGTTCACAGATATATAGAGGAATACAAAATACACAAATTCACGTTCAGCCTCAGTCCAGTTCTCCAACCTGGGCTTTTCCAAGAGCCTCGCTAGGCCAGCACATTGCAAAACCTTTCCTCCAACTAGGCCAAACACCAGGCCTCAGTGTTCCCCCATCTGACGCCTCCCTGCATCTCCCCCACATGAGGCCTGAATTGTGCAGCAAAAATTAGCTTTGCCAAGGCTGCAGAGGGATGCAAACTTCCCCTGCACTGCAAGAGACAAGGGTCTGTCGTGGGTTTAAAGAGCCAAAAGAGTGAAGCCCTCAAACGAATTGGAGAAAAAACAGAATTGTATTTGGGGAGAGTGTTACACACACAAATTACAAATTACAGAGCAGATACATAAGCCATTAGCAAACCCCCTGAATCTTCCCCCACTCCAAAACTAAATGTACAATCCCCAGTGCTCCAATCCTCCCCTGCCTCACACCACTGCCATCCTCCAGAGGCCTAAGCACAGCCTCTGGAGGCCCCAAACCAGGCCTATCCTTACATGTTTATCCTGAGAAGGGAGCTCCTGTCTGGTGCAAGGCAGGAGGGGGAGGAAAGGAGAACGAACTGGCCTTGCCCTGAGCTTATGAAGAGATAGCAGGATGATGGGATTGAATAACAATCTTCCAGTCCCCAGAGGACTCTTTTTGACCTTATAGTTCCCAACCTGGGACAGGCCTGAGCTGGGAACAGAGAGAGGGAGAAAAGGACAGACCAGACAGTAATGTCCTTCTACACAGGGGTGCAGGCTGATGGGAATGGTATAACGAAGACTACACTTTCCTGTGGCCACCTCTTGTACTCTGGTACCTCTGTAGGACTTACAAACCTCTGTCATTGTAAAACCCATAACAACTGCCCATTGCACAGGGTATGTTGCAGAGTCAAAGCAGGAAACTGTTGGAAAGTAAAGTTCTTGACTCATTTCAGAAAATAATCACGTGGCTGCAACTCTCAGGTTTTTTTGTTGTTGTTGTTTGTTTGTTTCTTTGGGTTTTGTTTTGTTTTGGTTTTTTTTGCTTGTACATTAGCATCAGACTCTATTCCTCCAACTCTCTTTGGAAAGGGAGACAGTAAAAATTTAAAAGGTAGAGATTTGGACACTGTGCTACACCGGTTATTAACATATACCTTTTATTAAAACAGAATAGCTGCCTCATGCTTACCTTCGATTTGCCTTTACTGTAACAGGCTCTTTTAGTAGCTTCATCACATTGCCACTCCACCGCCTGCAACCAAGAGGAATTAGTTAGAAACAAAGGGAACACAGATAAATAAACCTCAGAGTTGTCTAAGCCAATGCTCAAGATATGTGTTTCAGGCATACCGATGATTAGCTGTGGATGATTCTATTCACAATTGCCTTAGAATCACAGAATGGTAAGGTTGGAAAGGACCTCAAGGATCATCTAGTTCCAACCCCCTGCCATACGCAGGGACACCTCCCACTAGGACAGCTCACTCAAGGCCTCCTTCAACCTGGCCTTGAACACCTCCAGGGAGGGAGCAGACACAACCTCACTGGGCAAAACCTGTGCCAGTGTCTCACCACCCTCACTGCAAACAACTTCCTCCTAACATCCAGTCTAAATCTCCCCTCTGCCAGTTTAAACCCACAAACCCACTTAGAAGTGTTCTTCTCCTTAGAAACGTAGTTTTGTTGCTCATAGCTTTTCAGTGTCTTAATCCAAACTGAAGGTGCCCATCCCCACAATTTCTTGTGCCTACTGCTGCAGGAGAAATAGCTACAATCACATCTGATGCTACTCAGCCACTTTTGAATGAGTCTTATTAAGGTAAGTAGTCAGAAACACAGGCACAAGCTGACCCTCTCTCCCCAGCAGAGTAGGGCTGCATCACCACAGCACTTGAGGTCAGTTCTACTGATCTTGAGCAGAAAATGTGTCCTGTTGCTGTTCTTGCAGTATTCATCTCAAGCATCAAAGAGAAATGTTAGTTTCTCAAGGTGTGAGTGCAGCACTGACCAGAAGCACTAAAACATCGATTCAGGGAAAGGAGCAATGGGTAGACACATACAAGACAACAGTGAAATGGAGCAGTGCAAAGTAGAAGCAATTTATCCTCATTTTTGAGCCGTCTCTCTGCTTCAACAGATTTATGTCAGGACTGTAATGCCTAGCCTGCATTACTACAGTTTCACTGCATGAGTTAACTCCAATTATTGCCACATTTAACATTCAACAGCTATGACTTAGGGTCTGTGTTGCTCAGTGGAGCAGACTGTACGCTTGATGTTTATGTGCCAATAGATGCACATATTTGAATGCCTGAATATGCTCTGTAGTCAGCACTAAATCACTCTGCATTCTTCCACCTCAACAGTGCACATCCCTGTGTTCTTTAGATAAAGAACACTGCAAAGCACCATACATTTTATCAGGAGGAATTGAGATTTCTAAGCTAACCACTGCTGTTTAATTATTGGAAGTGAAGCTCTTTTATTTTTGTTTACCAAGAAACAATGCAAAACCATTCATCCAGATTAAACAGAGGGTTTTTTAATACCTGTCTTTTAATGGTGACTATATTAATAGCAAGTAGACTCTATAATTAATAAAAATAGTAAGAAGGTTGAGAGCCTATTTAATCAAAAAGAGAAAATGCATTCTGAGTATAATAAGCAGTACTCTGATTTGTGTTTCAACAAGCCTAAGAATGAGCTTTTATCATTTGGGGGGAAGAAAAAGACAAAAACTACAGCCATTACTCCCCTTTCTCCACCCCAAACCTTCTATTTATGGAGTTTGCTTTTAGAATCATAGAATGGTAAGGTTGGAAGGGACCTCAAGGATCATCTAGTTCCAAGCCCCTGCAGATGAACAACTATGCAATACTGGGAAATACATTGAAAACTTTTGAAAGAGTCCACTCAAGAATGACTCCAGGATTTGAAACACATTTTATGTAGCAGCATGAAAAAAATCTCACACTGAGATAAAAAAAGCAGAAATGTGTTACACAAAAACAAATTAAAAAAACAGTAATCGTTCTTTTATTCAAAAAGCAAATTATGTCCATGATGGAAATCGCACTATAAATGAATGGGATAACCAACATAAATTCCTACTCAGTTGACAAGGATACCTTGATCTTACATGTTATATGGCACTAAAGTATCTGATACCAAATATATTATCTCTAAACAAGGAGGGGGAAAAAAAAAAAGTGAAGGACATGGAAGTGTTGGAGCGGGTCCAGAGGAGGCCACAAAGATGATCAGAGGGCTGCAGCAGCTCTGCTATGAGGACAGGCTGAGAGAGTTGGGGCTCTGCAGCCTGGAGAAGAGAAGGCTTCCAGGAGACCTGATAGTAGCCTTCCAGTACCTGAAGAAGGCCTACAGGAAGGATGAGGAGGGATTATTGACAAGGGGCAATGGGTTTGAACTGGCAGAGGGGAGATTGACACTGGATGTTAGGAGGAAGTTGTTTGCAGTGAGGGTGGTGAGACACTGGCACAGGTTGCCCAGGGAGGTTGTGGCTGCTCCCTCCATGGAGATATTCAAGGCCAGGTTGGATGAGGCCTTGAGTGAGCTGTACTAGTGGGAGGTGTCCCTGCATATGGCAGAGGGTTGGAACTAGATGATCCTTGAGGTCCCTTCCAACCTTATGATTCTATGATTCTACAATAAGTGCCTGGAGAAACATAAGAATTACCAGTAGGAGGTCAGAACAGAAAGTTTTAGTGGAATACAGGTGCTTAAAAGGAATGTTTAAACAAAAGTTCTCACCAAAACAGAACTGAGGAGAATATGCAAAACATGAATAGCAGGAAGTAAGAAGAGAAAAAGATTAGATTACATGTAAAATCTTTGTCAATAAATCAATTCTTAGTGACAAAATACCCATCTTGCAATTGGCTCCCAAGTCCACTGCAAAAGAGGAATTTGAAGGAGAACTATGTGACATGGAAATTTACACAGTGTCACAAATCAAGCAAAGTAAGTATGTTTATCAGGCACTGAAAGTTTGGGAAAACAAAATCAATAGACTTGGAGGTGGGAAATTCAGAAGCCAGTGTGAAAGTTCTTCAAGCTAACCATAAAACCTGAGAAACCCATACAAAGCATGTCTGAAGCAGGTCATGGTTAGAGAAGCTGGGAACCTCAAGCATATAATAATGGAAGCAAAACGTAGGACAGGAAAGTGTGCTGGTTTGAGGCTAATTAGAATATTTTAATAGAGAAAAATTACACTATAGGTTGTGAAAGGAAAACATGGTGATGTCTACTGCACTCATAGGCTTGCTGAAAGATTGTTTTGGGAAAAGAACATAAACACAGATAAGTCAATCTCTGTCTGTCTCTTGCTGGGAGAGCAGCTGGGGCGGTCTAGCAGCTTCTGGCTCTGGCTCCTCTGCCCATTAATCTTCACTAACCACTTTCCTTCTAACCCCCCTGGCTGATTATCCTAATTCACCTTGCGCATAAGGAAAACCTTGGGGTAAGGTATAGGGGTGGGGAGAAGGTGGAAGGGTGGTTGGGACCCCTTCCTGGGGTCTCTGATTTCTGGGAGGGGAGTTGTGTTTCTGTATTCCCTTTAACTTGTCTATTTCTGTAACTATTCCTGTCTATTGTGTCTATCTATGCTTGAACATTGTGCTGAGCTGTAAATAGAGCTTCAGTCCTTAACTTCCAGCTGGCTGAGTCTAGTCTGGGTCATTTTACAAAGTGTGGGGGAACAGGTAACTCCCAAAACCATCACAGAAAGGCAGAAGCTTTAGTAACTCTGATCACAGCAGAGAGAATATTCTCCTCCCCTGTTCACTGCCAAGGGATCACAGAGACCCAACAAATACACTGTTTCAGAAAAAAAACTGAAAGAAGGAAAACAATCATTCAACATGAGCAAAGCCAGGTATCCATACATGGAGTGATCAACTCCTTAAGACACTTATTAACTGCCATACTTCTAACAAGGAGTGAAACAATAAATAACAGATATATAAATAAATGCAGATACAACTCTTTGTGGAGGCTGCAGAAGGGATGCTATCCAGAGACCTGGACACGCTGCAGAGGTGTGCCCAGGCCAAGCTCATGACATTCAACAAGGCCAAGTGTAAGGTCCTGCACCTGGGCACAATCCCAAGCACAACTTCAGGCTGGGTGGTGAATGGCTGAGAGCAGCCCTGAGGAAAAGGATTTGGGGGTCTGGGGTGATGAAAAGCTCAATATGAGCCTGCAGTGTGAGTGCAGCCCAGACAGCAACTGAGTGCTGGGCTGCAGCAAGAGCAGTGTGGGCAGCAGGGCAAGGGAGAGGATTCTGTCCCTTTGCTCTGCTCTCCTGAGACCCCACCTGAAGCACTGTGTAGAATTCTGGAGACCCCAGCACAAAAAATGTTATCAACATATCACTTGGCAGAGCAGCACAGCTGCAAGGTGAAGTTGAAAGGCTGTGAGACAAAGTGCAAAGGTTTGGGAGCATTAGGGAGGCTGAAATGGAGATAGACTGGTGGAGCCAGGCTCAGCTCTGCCTGCATTGGAAATGGGAGCAACTGCCACATAGCACCCAGGAACAAGGGGTACCTGTGCCACCCCTGAGGCAGGTACATCAGGAGACACATGAAAAAAAGGAGAGTCCCCTGCCCTCTTGCCACCAGGCTAGCAACAACAAAAAAGAAGACGAGGGAAGGTGGAAGTGAGTTCCTGCTTGAAGTCACAGGCACCCTAATTTCCTTTCAACACCCTCCCCTCCCTCAGACACATTTACATAATAGGCATGAGGCTCTGGAGGTAGCAGGAAATGAAGATGGAGACAAGGATCCATCCAGTGAGTCACCCAGCACTTGCCACTTACCCCCACACCTTAGGACCTTCTCAGAGAGGAAGAAAAGGGGGGTAACTGTAGTAGACAACTCTCTTCTGAGGGGAACAGAAGGCTCCATTTGCAGACCCAGACCCATCCCACAGGCAAGTCTGCTGCCTCCCTGAAGCTTGGGTTAGAGATGTAAAAAGGAAGTGCTCTGCTCTGGTGCAGCCCTCTGATTATTACCCTGTTAGTTATCCAGGTTGCTAATGATGAGGTTGCAGAGAGAAGCCCAAAGGCAAGTAAGAAGGACATCAAGGCATTCAGGCAGCTAGTTGAAGGCTTTGGTGCACAGGTGCTGTTTTCATCAATCCCTCAAGTGGTAGAGAAAAACACTGAGAAAGGTGGAAAACACACCTGATTAACACATGGCTCAGGTTGGGGCAACCATTGGAATTTTGGGTTCTTTGATCATGGGGAAGTTTCTGTGGCACCTGGTCTGCTGGCAGCAGATGGAGCACATTTTCCTCAAAGGGGGAAAAGGATCCTTCCATAGGAGTTGGTGGGGCTGCTTGAAAGGGCTTTAAATTAGGTTCAAAGGGGAAGGGGATAAAGCCAGGCTTGCTTAGAGAAAACCCTTAGGATGACCTTCAGTTTGCCATGCCATTTGAGGTGGATAATGGTGGTATGTGTGACAATAAAAACCCAGGGCTAACTAATAAGTCAGCAACCACAGAAGTGACTGGGAATGGATAAACAGCAAGAGTGACAACTAATGGTTTAACTCCCTCACTGAAATGCTTATGTGCCAATGCCTGGACTGTGGGGAATAAGCAGGAAGAGCTGGAGATCTGCGTTAGGTTGCATGACCATGATACAATTGCACTCACTGAAACATGGTGGGACAGTTCCCATGACTGGAATCATAGAATCATAGAATGGTAAGGTTGGAAGGGACCTCAAGGATCACCTAGTTCCAACCCCCTCCCATAGGCAGGGACACCTCCCACTAGTACAGGGCACTCAAGGCCTCCTCCAACCTGGCCTTCAACACCTCCAGGGAGGGAGCAGCCACAACCTCCCTGGGCAATCTGTGCCAGTGTCTCACCACCCTCACTGCAAACAACTTCCTCCTAACATCCAGTCTAAATCTCCCCTCTGCCAGTTCAAACCCATTGCCCCTTGTCCTGTCATTGCAGGACCTTGTCAATAATCCTTCCCCAGCCATCTTGTAGGCCCTCTTCGGATACTGGAAGGCTACTACCAGGTCCCCTTGAAGCCTTCTCTTCTCCAGGCTGCAGAGCCCCAACTCTCTCAGTCTGTCCTCATAGCAGAGCTGCTGCAGCCCTCTGAGCATCTTTGTGGCCTCCTCTGGACCCACTCCAACACTTCCATGTCCTCCCTGTGCTGAGGGCTCCAGAACTGCACACAGTACTTCAGGTGGGGTCTGACAAGAGCAGAGTAAAGGGGCAGAATCCCCTCCCTTGCCCTGCTGCCCACACTGCTCTTGATGCAGCCCAGCACACAGTTGCTGTCTGGGCTGCACTCACACTGCAGGCTCATCTTGAGCTTTTCATCAACCCAGACTTTTCTTTTTCCTCAGGGCTGCTCTCAGCCATTCCCCACCCAGCCTGGAGTTGTGCTTGGGGGAATCCCACGGGCTAAGATTCTGGAGGGTAAAGGAGCCCAAGAAAGTTTCTCAATTTTTAAAGGCCACTTCCTCCAAACCCAAGACAGGAGGGTTCCCATTAGTAAAAAACCAGGTAGATGTGCTAGGAGACCTGCATGGTTGAGCAAGGAGCTTCTGAAGGAAATCTCACAGAAGAAAGGAATTTACAGCTTTAAATAAAGATGTAAAGATTTTAAAATCATGTAACATTTCTGGATACCAGAAGTACATACACCTGTATATATATAGCATATACAACAACCCCAACAGAATAAGCTAATTATATAAAAATGCATATGTTTGCAAGCTAACCAAATGGCAAACTCTCAGGGGAAAACCTATTTATGACAATATTTGCCAAAGGAGTAATCTTGCCTGGACAAGAAAGAAGTGCAGGCACACTGTTGCAAAGCTAAGTGCCATCTCTGAAATCAGGTTTACTCATGTTCCCGTATTTCTGTGTTCTGTTGCTGGGGAAGACAAGAACAGCACAGGCTGCAAATGAAATAAATTGCAAAGGCATCTGAAGAGAGCTGAGTAGTTCAAACCAATGCACTTTGTTCCTTAAGGCTTCAACATAGTTCAGCAATGCTCATTAAATGAAAACAGCAGGTACAGGGAAACATTTCTGTATATATCCAAGCTTTTTTTCTTTTAATCTTTAGGAACTTTGGAGGAATTGCCCAAAAACCAGAAGTTCAGATATATAGTGCAGCCTACTGGTAATTTACAGGGGGAAGACAGCTGAAAAACTCCTGAAGTGTCCTGAACCTTCAGCACATTATGACAAAAGCAAAAAAGTCTGAACAGAATAATGACAATGTGGTTTGTGTCAGTAGAAGATTGACACTTCAAAGTTTAAATTCTGAGTGACCAGATGGACACGTATGGATTGTGGTTATTTCAGGAAGCAAGTTCAAAATCAGGTTTACTTAAGGATATTGTTGTCATCCACTGCTTCTATGAAGCTAACATATTCTCCTGCTTCATACATTTTCTAGTATTTCCATGAAGTTCACAGTATCACAGTATCACCAAGGTTGGAAGAGACCTCAAGGATCATCAAGTCCAACCCATCACCACAGACCTCAAGACCAGACCATGGCACCAAGTGCCACGTCCAAACCCGCCTTGAACACCTCCAGGGATGCTGACTCCAGCACCTCCCTGGGCAGCCCATTCCAGCAGTCAATGACTCTCTCAGGCAACAACTTTCTCCTCACCTCCAGCCTAAACTTCCCCTGGCACAGCTTGAGACTGTGTCCTCTTGTTCTGTCACTGGTTGCCTGAGAGAAGAAAGCAACCTCCTCCTGGCTACAACCACCCTTCAGGTAGTTGTAGACAGCAAGAAGGTCTCCCCTGAGCCTCCTCATCTCCAGGCTAAACAATCCCAGCTCCCTCAGCCTCTCTCCATAGGGCTGTGCTCCAGGCCTCTCCCCAGCCTCGTTGCCCTTCTCTGGACACACTCAAGCACCTCAATGTCCTTCTTAAATTGAGGGGCCCAGAACTGGACACAGGACTCAAGGTGTGGCCTAAGCAGTGCAGAGTCCAGGGGGAGAATGAGCTCCCTGCTCCTGCTGGCCACACTCTTGCTGATGCAGGCCAGGATGCCATTGGCCTTCTTGGCCACCTGGGCACACTGCTGGCTCATGTTCAGGCGGGTGTCAATCAGCACCCCCAGATCCCTTTCTGTTTGGCTGCTCTCCAGCCACTCCCACCCCAGCCTGTAGCTCTGCATGGGGTTGTTGTGGCCAAAGTGCAGCACCTGGCACTTGGATTTGTTGAGCTCCATCCCCTTGGACTCTGCCCATCTGTGCAGGCGGTCGAGGTCCTGCTGCAGAGCCCTTCTGCCCTCCAACCCAGCAACATCAGCCCCCAGCTTGGTGTCAGCTGCAAATTTGCTGGTGCCTGACTCGATGCCCTCGTCCAGATCATCACTGAAGATGTTACAGAGGATGGGGCCCAGCACTGATCCCTGGGGCACACCACTAGTGCCCGGCCTCCAGCTGCATGTGGCACCATTCACCACCACTCTCTGGGCTCGGCCCTCCAGCCAGTTCCTAACCCAGCGCAGAGTGTTGGCATCCAAGCCACGAGCTGACAGCTTAGCCAGCAGTTTGCTGTGGGGGACAGTGTCAAAGGCCCTCCTGAAGTCCAGGCAGACCACATCCACAGGCCTCCCCACATCCACCATGCGGCTCACCTGATCATAGAAGGAGATCAGGTTGGAGAGGCAGGATCTGCCCTTCCTAAATCCATGTTGGCTGGACCCGAGCCCTTGGCCGTCCCTCAGGTGCGCAGTTATTGCCCCCAAGATAATCTGCTCCATCATTTTCAGATAAGCAATGAAAACATCATATGCTACATATCGTGTTGGATATTTGATTCATTCTCAAGGACAAAACAGCTAAAGTTTATCTTGTTAGGATCTTGTCATTTCTGCATTTCTTGATAGGGAGCTCAGATTGTCACAAGGCAAAATAAAACCTTCAGCATGCTGTGTACTGATTTTAATTAATATTATAATTTTACATAAGCTAGCAAGAAAATTAATTGAACCAAATTAAAAATACTCATATTTGTTTGTGCTGGTGAAAGAGGAAACTAGATTTTGGATGTTAGTGCTAGAGAAAATAAAGATGGGTAAGACATCAGCCACTGCTCCACAAAGAATGCAGCTGTATAGATTAAGGATCAGGGTTTAAGGTGGCACATCCCTCTGTTTCTGACAGCAAGCTTTTACACATCCTGTTATCAATATGCTTTCAAGCACCTTTATAAGTTTAATGCCTTACTTAAGTTTGCCTCTCATTTCATAGTATCATAGAATCAAACAGGTTGGAAAAGACCTCCAAGATCATCCAGAACAATCAAACAGGTTGGAAAAGATCTCCAAGATCATGCAGTCCAATCTATCACTCGGTCTTACACAATCAACCAGACCATGGCACTAAGTGCCCCATCCAGGCTTGTCTTCAACACCTCCAGGGACGGTGACTCCACCACCTCTGTGGGTAGCCCATTCCAATGCCAATCACTCCGTCAAGAACTTCCTCCTAACATCCAGCCTAGACCTCCCCTGGCACAACTTGAGACTCTGTCCCCACATTCTGTTGTTGGTTGCCTGGCAGAAGAGACCAACCCCACTTGGCTACAACCTCACTTCAGGTAATTGTAGACAGCAATGAGGTCCGCCCAAAGCCTCCTCTTTCCATGTTGCACACCCCCAGCTCCCTCAGCCTCTCCTCACAGGGCTATGCTCCAGGCCCCTCACCAGCTTCATTGCTCTTCTCTGAACACATTCCAGTACCTCAACATCTCTCTTGAACCGAGTGGCCCAGAACTAGTCTTCAGCAAAACAACATTGTCACAGACATAAATAAATCTTAATTATGTAAAGCTACCAGTAGAGCCATAAGAAATGTTTGCAGTGAGATTTTTAGTTGGAGTCAAACACTAAAGACTGGATATGACAAGTACAACTTGAACTTGACCTAGCATAGTCCAATGAGGAAGTCATAGTTCACTTTTGAACACATACTGTTTTCTTCACTCTAAAACAAAACCACATAAAGTTTAATTCAGGCTTCACATAAAATCAGACTGAACTGAAACGTGGCTTTGGTGCACACTGTGCTGGTTTGAGGCTAATTGGAATATTTTACTGAGACAAATGAAACCCTTAGTTGTGAGAAGAATGAAAAACAATAAGAGTAATCTTTATCACTCATTCTCCTGCTGAGAAGCACAACTAGTCAAAATATAGATCAGACACTCACTCCTCACACACTTCTGAGTTCTCAGTAGCTGTTGTTCTGCTCCTTCACTCTAGCAAACTGTGGTTTTCTGCCTTAACTCTAATCTGACCTAACCCTTTATCTCCTCTAACCTCCTGGTTGTCTTTTTGACATCTCATCTCATATCTCTCCAGATTTATCACATGAGATATACAGGGATTGATCTGGTTATTGCTGAAGGGCGGGAAAAAGGGGGGAAAGGGAGGGTGAGGTTTGGGTCGGGATCTTCCTGGCAATCTGATTGTTTTGGAGGGGATTTCATGTTTTTGTATTGCTTTTAACTTGTACATAACTGTGCATTGTGTATATCTCTGCTTGTTCATTGTGCTAAGCTGTAAATACTGTAAATATAGCTTCATTCTTTAACCTTCAGCGGGCTGAGTCTAGTCTGGGTGACTTCATTGGGGGGGGGGCGGGCAGGGAACTCCCAAACCATCACACACACTTAAATTCAAGTTTGAACTCAAGTTTCAAACTGATGGTAGGCACCTTTTTGTAAAGTTCAGTTGTAAATAACTCTATTAATGTTTTAAACATTATCTTGCCAGTGTTTGTACAGTGCTTAAAACACTTCAGATTAAATGCCTCCAGTCATTTCCAGTGGGCAGTGGGAGGAGAGGAATTCCAGCCAGAGAAGAAACAAATTCCAACTCAAGCTATATAGTGAAGCTATTATGTTCAAAGTGAAGAAAAATACAGACCATGCACCCATCTTTGTTTAGTTAAAAACTACAGTACTAAAATTAAAATTTTATACTACTAAGATTACAGTACTAAAATGCAGCATATTCTGTGTGCAGTTCTGGAGCCCTCAGCACAGGAAGGACATGGAAGTGTTGGAGTGGGTCCAGAGGAGGCCATGAGGATGCTCAGAGGGCTGCAGCAGCTCTGCTATGAGGACAGGCTAAGAGAGTTGGGATTCTGCAGCCTGCAGAAGAGAAGGCTTCCAGGAGACCTTGGAGTAGCCTTCCAGTATCTGAAGGAGGCCTACAGGAAGGTTGGGGAGGGATTATTGACAAGGTCTTGTAATGACAGGACAAGGGGCAATGGGTTTGAACTGGCAGAGGGGAGATTTAGACTGGATGTTAGGAGGAAGTTGTTTGCAGTGAGGGTGGTGAGACACTGGCACAGGTTGCCCACAGGGAAGTTGTGGCTGCTCCCTCCCTGGAGGTGTTCAAGGCCAGGTTGGATGAGGCCTTGAGTGAGCTGTACTAGTGGGAGGTGTCCCTGCCTATGGCAGGGGGTTGGAACTAGATGATCCTTGAGGTCCCTTCCAACCTTACCATTCTATGATTCTCTGTAAAAACAAATACACTTCTGTAACTTCTCTGCTTGGATCAACAGGAAGTCTTACTTAAAAGTTTAACTACTGTATTTTCAGCAGGCAAACTAAATAAATGCAAGGAAATCAGATCCAATGGAAATTAACAGAAACTCTCCAATCTAAACTGATTTATTCAATTACCTTAAGAAAACACTAATAGAGAATTATGGCAAGTGTTGAAGAATTGAGTAATGTTCACATATCCCTCTCATTAAAGAAATAATTGTCAAGAGGTTCATGTCCAGCATGAACAAATTAAGTTCCCAGGCAGGACATCTGGTGCTGTCTTACAACCTAAATTGTTGTATGATTTTCAGGAAAAATTATAAAAGGGAGGAATTGTAAAAAGGGAGGAGGGGAGAAATCAACCCCCTAAAGTAATTACAGTGAATCAGTAAATACAGGGAGGAAATTTGACCAAAATCATGCAAAGATTGGTCACTTAGAATGTGTTATGAAGAGACTTCGCTGGAGGTGAGGAGAAAGTTCTTGCCTGAGAGAGTCACTGAGTGCTGGAATGGGCTGCCCAGGGAGGTGGTGGAGTCAGTGTCCCTGGAGGTGTTCAAGGCGGGTTTGGATGTGGCACTTGGTGCCATGGTCTGGTCTTGAGGTCTGTGGTGATGGGTTGGACTTGATGAGCTTTGAGGTCTCTTCCAACCCTGGTGATACTTTGATATTGTGACTTGTAGAAGTTGTACGTAGAGGTAAAAAATCCCCACTTTTGGTTTTTACCCACAGTAAAAGCTGCTCATGTAGCTGAGTACAATTAGATCTCCTGAAAGGACTACACTTCTGTAGCTACACAGGCACCTACAACATATAGGTGTAGACAGGTACACAACCATACATGTTTTTTAATATATGAATTTCTTCAAAGTGTAGAAATAAAATGCAATGTATTTCATAGGGAAATAGTAAAGAACCAAAAAAATCATAGAATCATAGAATGGTAAGGTTGGAAGTGACCTCAAGGATCATCTAATTCCAACCTCCTGCCATAGGCAGAGAGAAAATGAACAGAACAGTATTCCAGACAGATGGTCCAGGTCTTCTTAGGCAGATGGCTCTGCTAATTAGATACTGGCAAAAATAACACTAAAGGGGATGGTTTAATTACACAAAGCCAAAAATTAACAACAAGATGATACTTCCTTGTTTCTTTTGTTTGGTTTTGGTTTTCATTATCTGCTTGCTTCCATGTCTTGTATCACATATTTAAACAATACTCTGAGGAGTTGGGGTATAATAGTTGTAACCATAATAATACGTCTGCAAATGTGAGTAATATCACCCCATTGTTCACATCAGTCCAGCAATGGAATGCCTTCAAAAAGCAAAACATGATGACCTGTTTGGAGAGAGTATCTTGCAACCTGCCTAATTAGCTCTCAATGAACTTGTATGCTTAAGTACAAAAGCTGACCAGAAAGAAAGTGTCAGGATCATAAAGGCAAAGAATGAAGGTAGCCATGGAGTATACAAGTACCTGTGGCCATTGGAGTTAGATTCTTACCTCAGACATAAACAATTCAGAACAGAGAAACTTAGAAGTGGAAGCTCTGAGGAGAACATTCTAGGGATAGGCCACAGAATGGCAACAATGGATAAGTTAATATAATTTCATTGGAGCATCAAGAGCTTTATGTCTAGAAGCACAGTTTAGACCTTCCTCTTGCTGCTTCCACTACTTCACCTGCACCTGCTGCTATCTTCCTTGTGATCTGGTTATTTTAATTGTTTATGATTAACAAGACAGCACACTTGCTGAGGGTGCACTCGATTCCTCTGTCCGTGTCATTGACAAAATCACAAGGAAACTATCAGCACAGGAAGGACATGGAAGTGTTGGAGCAGGTCCAGAGGAGGCCACCAAGATGCCCAGAGGGCTGCAGCNTGTGGCTGCTCCCTCCCTGGAGGTGTTGAAGGCCAGGTTAGAGGAGGCCTTGAATGAGCTGTACTAGTGGGAGGTGTCCCTGCCTATGGCAGGGGGTTGGAACTAGATGATCCTTGAGGTCCCTTCCAACCTTACCATTCTATGATTCTATGATTCCTCTGCCACTGTTTTGGTTGCTGCTGCTTTTGCTGTTTCACCGCCGCTTGACCCCCTCCCCATCTTCCTTCAGGTTATTGTAGTCCTGCAGTAGTTGTATTCTCCCTATACTGTTATATTTAAACTATAAGAAATACTTTTTTTTTTTTCCTGGCTTCACAAAATGAAGTCCATGTTGTGGCGAGTTTATTCTACCAGGGGAGTGATCCACCCTAACCCAGTACAGTACCATATCAGCAGCCACAGAGTTAGTTCTGGTTTTGATGGTTATCAGATACTTTAAGTCATGCTTTGGTATAACAACATTCTTGCTTTCAGCAAATATGTAAAGCTACTTAAGAAACATTTATACATTTCTATACTTCAGAGGAACCATTTTTCTTGATTTCCACAGTCATGATTCCTTGTCCTTGAAACCATTATAGCTGGAGGTGCTTATCTTGCCAATAGCTCCTGACAAACAGCCAGTTTCAGAGGGTAATCATCCTCTGTGGGAAAAACTTGAGTGAAATATCAAAAAGGGACTTCCCTGTGACACAGTTTTCCATTTTGGCACACCAAAAAAGAACAGCTGGCTTCCAAGGACTAAAGGTATCTTAGTTAGGTTATCATACGAAATGATAACAGTCTGTGGACAACTTTACTAACTGGTAACAGTTACTGCAGTATCTTGCCACCAATTATCACACCTATCAGCCAGTTCTCCTGGGAATAACATTCTGTGTGTTTTCACTTGTTCACAACCAGCTTTTACAGTTAGACAATTACAGTTTCTTACAAATTAAGCACTGTTAAATATCTGATGATAAACAAGTTACGCTCAAATTTTCCAGGCTTTGGGATTCTGTAAGAACTGAGGTCCCCTGATAGAGATGCAATTTCATACTTAAGCCAATTAATACATCACAGTATCACAGTATCATCAAGGTTGGAAGAGACCTCAAAGATCATCAAGTCTGACCCATCACCACAGACTTCAAGACCAGACCATGGCACCAAGTGCCACGTCCAAACCCACCTTGAACACCTCCAGGGACGCTGACTCCACCACCTCCCTGGGCAGCCCATTCCAGCACTCAATGACTCTCTCAGGCAACAACTTTCTCCTCACCTCCAGCCTAAACTTCCCCTGGCACAGCTTCACACTGTGTCCTCTTGTTCTGCTGCTGCTTGCCTGAGAGAAGAAAGCAACCTCCTCCTGGCTACAACCACCCTTCAGGCAGTTGGAGACAGCAAGAAGGTCTCCCCTGAGCCTCCTCTTCTCCAGGCTAACCAATCCCAGCTCCCTCAGCCTCTCTCCATAGGGCTGTGCTCCAGGCCTCTCCCCAGCCTCGTTGCCCTTCTCTGGACACACTCAANGCTTTACATGTCTTTCAAGGAGCTGATGTCAATTCTATTTCAAGAATACTGGCCTGAAATATGCAAAAAAAAAAGCTTAAGGTACATACTCTTTCAACACATAAGGTAGCCAAAATTTTGATTCTGTTATTTTATTGATTGTGCAAATAGTCATTGAAATTTATCAGAAATGATAACATTAAAATACAAACTTAAGCATAAAAGAGAAGAATTCAGAGTTACTGCAACTGAGGAGGATTAGGAACTGGTTACAAGATAGAGTTCAAAGAGTGGTGATCAATGGTGCCAGGTCCAGCTGGAGAGCTGTAACTAGTGGAGTCCCCCCACGGGGAAGGCTACTACAAGATCTCCTCAAAGCCTTCTCTTTTCCAGGCTGCAGAGCCCCAAGTCTCTCAGCCTGTCCTCCCCTCCCTTACCCTGCTGCCCACACTGCTCTTGCTGCAGCCCAGCACTCACTTGCTGTGTGGGCTGCACTCACACTGCAGGCTCCTGTTGAGCTTTTCATCACCCCAGACTCCAAGGTCCTTTTCCTCAGGACTGCTCTGAGCCATTCCCCACGCAGCCTGGAGTTGTGCTTGGGATTGTGCCTGCCCAGGTGCAGGACCTTACACTTGGCCTTGTTGAATTTCATGAGATTGGCCTGGGCCCACCTCTGCAGCCTGTCCGTGTCCCTCTGGATGGCATCCCTGAATAATACTTGTGCCTTGGTATTTTTCTCCCAAAAGCTGAAATCTCAGTGGAAGTGCAGCTGTTAACAGGGCACTTCTGTGCAGCCATGGGGTTCTTATTTCTTTGTGCAAGAATCATCAGCTTTCTCCCATCAAATTCTACCTCATTAAAAATTTGTCCCCTGATGAGTACACTGTAGCTTTTAGCTTTTTAACAGTGGATTATATTGGTCACTAATTTAACATTATAAATAAAAATAAACAAGAGGGGTTTATTACTAGGAATTATTTCTTACAAACCATCCTGCAGTTCTTCTGGTAAAGTGAGTCCTTTGAAGTCAGTGTTCCAAATCCCAGAGCTTTTACTACAACAAAACGCTCTAAAATCAAAGGGAGTCTTGTGTAACAAGAACAGAAGAAAGCGTAGAAACTGTGAAAGTTCTCAATATCCACTACAGAAAAGCAACAGCTTCCACACAGTAGCCTGTAATAGAAAACTCCCTTAGCATATGTCTGAAGTATTGAGGAGCTTTGGAATTAGAACAAATTCCATTCATTTCTAGCTCCTATTTTTCTGTGAATAGTGAAATGGGGCTGAAATCCACGCCAGGCTATTATGAGTAGCTATTATCTAACAAAGTTTCTAAGCCAGAAAGCCCCAAAACCTCAAAATACATTTTCTATTTTAAGTGAAATGCATATAAAAAGAAAGTTTTCTCATTATTTATGAGGGAGGAAAAGAACAATTGCTACCAAGAGAGGAAAAAACAAAAAGGCAATTCTCAAAGTATACTTCAGCTCTGAATTTTCCAACTGTTTGACAGCATAAAGACTCTTATACTGCCTGCGGTCTTCAAAGAGAGAATAAGGTTCTACCTAAAATTACCTGCAGGACTAGGATCAGTCTGTTTAATCACAGAATCATAGAATGGTAAGGTTCCAACCCCCTGTGACAGGCAGAGACACCTCCCACTAGTACAGCTCACTCAAGGCCTCCTCCAACCTGGCCTTGAACACCTTCGGGGAAGGAGTAGCCACAACCTCCCTGGACAACCTGTGCAGTGTCTCACCACCCTCACTGCAAAGAACTTCCTAGAATCATAGAATGGTAAGGTTGGAAGTGACCTCAAAAATCATCCAGCTCCAACCCCCTGCCACAGGCAGGGACACCTCCCACTAGTACAGGTCACTCAAGGTCTCCTCCAACCTGGCCTTGAACACCTCCAGGCAGCGAGCAGCCACAACCTCCCTGGGCAACCTGTGCCAGTGCCTCACCACCCTCACTGCAAACAACTTCCTCCTAACATCCAGTCTAAATCTCCCCTCTGCCAGTTCAAACCCATTGCCCCTTGTCCTTTCATTGCAAGACCTTGTCAATAGTCCCTCCCCAGTCTTCCTGTAGGTCCCCTTCAGATCCTAGAAGGCTACTCTAAGGTCTCCTGGAAACCTTCTCTTTTCCAGGCTGCAGAGGTGTTCAAGGTCAGGTTGGAGGAGGCCTTTAGTGACCTGTACTAGTGGGAGATGTCCCTGTCTATGGCAGGGGGTTGAAATTGGATGACCTTTGAGGTCCCTTCCAACCTTACCATTCTATGATTCTATTGTTTTACCCTAACTTTAGCAGTATTTTTGCTAGTAGTGCCTCTTCTAGCGTTCTTACAGCCTGTATCTCAACAGTTGTTGAGATATTGACTGGAATAACAGGTAATAACACAAGTGAAAAACTGCCTGAGTCATCAGGTTTAAAAGGTTGCATTCAATAGCAAATATCCATTAGGTAAACAATTACCAGTCAGTTGAAGACTGATATTTGGGCCAATGCCATAGAATGTCTTTATTAATAACCTAAAAATAGGACAGACTTCTACTCTCAGCAGGTTTGTAAATCATAGAAAAAACAGAGATCAATATGGCAGAGGAGCAGAGTTGTTGTTTCAGAGGCACATCAAGAGACCAGAGAAATCTGCTGACAGAAAGTTTATGAAGTTCAATGAAGACCAAGTCCTGCATCTGAAATGGAACTGACCACCTATAAAAACACTGTTAGAAAAATGAATAAAGGATATTCAAGGTGTTCAAGGCCAGGTTGGACAAGGCCTTAAGTGACCTGTACTAGTGGGAGGTGTCTCTGTCTACGGTAGGGGGTTGGAACTAGATAATCCTTGAGGTCCCTTCCAACCTTACCACTCTATGATTCTATGATGATTCTATATCCTTGATTGGTGCAGGAGGGTTGGACTAGATGACCCTTGGAGGTCCCTTCCAACCCAAACCATTCTATGATTCTATGATTCTATATCCAGATAGAATATTCTGTTTGGATTTCTAACAGGCACTGGACACATTCTTTTGCCAAAGGACTTATGAAAGAAAGAAATTTCTTGCCAAAGAAATTATGAAACCAGAGCATAAGAAGCAAGGTTCTTCCATGGCAAAGGAAGAGGTGAAGAAATAGGTGAGTTAGGTATATAGCTAATTTTCAGATAGGAAGAGGTCAGCATCGAGGCTCAGCGTAGATAGAAATCTAGGGCAGAACTCAAAAATGCTGAATATATCCCTAGGAGAAAAGAGAATGAACAATGAAATGACAGTAATTGCTAAAGACACCAAGTTACTCAGGCAATCAAAGAGCTGACTGAATAAAGTTCTAGGAAGTACTTACAAAACTGAAAGGCTAATCATCTGTATTGAATTTACTAAGCAAGTGTGTGTGTGTGACAAGAGAATAGCAGGTTTATTTGGATCCTGAAAGGAAGAATTTCTATTTTCTGTTTTATGTAACAAGTGACTGTCTGTATAACAGGCTGAATGCATAAGTTAAAGGAGATAATTATTTTTGTCTCAGTCAGACAACTTGCTCTGTGTAACAGAACCAAGCGCTCTTCTGCACCTTTAATGTTAAACAATGAAGACAGTGCTTCCTTAAAGCCCCAGACCCTGTCTAATTCCAGATCTTACTCATTGCAAGATGCATTTGCTAAGTAATGTTAAACTATTGCTATCCAAAATTTTCACTGTCATGACCAAGGACTCTGATGTTCCAAGCAAACAAAGGCTCAGAATCTGAGCTTGGCAAATACTTTCTAAGACAGAACTAAATTTATAAACTTAGTCTGGTTCGAGTAAAGAGCAGACCCTAAGCCAATGAATTTTCTTAATATGAAGACAGCATTTCCCACATCAAGAATGACCCAAAGGTCACCAAGAAATAACTATAAATGCAAATACAGGAACACATATTCTGTCTCTCAAGAACAGTTCTTCTCACAAGATTCTGGGAGATTCCATAGTTTTGAAGCGTTTGTTCCTTTTCAAAGAAAGGGAAATGTAATCTTAAAAAATGTTTGACTTTAGTAGAACATTTCAAACAGTTAATCAATGAGAAAAAACTTGTTGGTCTTGGATCCAGGTAGCTTTACTAGAAAACCTTCCTAGCCTCTGTTCTGAGAAATAAATCTCTGTAAAAACTGTAAATTTTGCATGTCTTTCTCAATGGAGATGGTCACAAAGAGCATTCAGTACATTGCACCTGCAATGAAGTGCTAAGAAAAGATACCTGTCCAAGAACTGTTCAGAGCACCAAGACACCTAGAAGGGTTTGGATGGGAAGGAAAAAACCCACAGGAGGAAGCCACTGTTGCCACTGACCACCTGTGGGAGAAGGCATGGAGTGCACACAGGGCTGGCCAGCAGTGCTGGGGTGTGAGCAGAGTCTGGGGTCTTTGCCCTACAGCCTCCAAGAGAGCCACAGGGTGTTATCCAATGAACCCTCTTGCCATACGTGCCTGGAGACATGAGTTTTTTGGCCAGAGTGGCCTGGTGGGGCTCTGGGAAGATGAGGCAGAGACCTCGGTGACTGATAAGAGATGGCAGGATGGACCCAGATGTGTGCTGGGGCCACAGCACCGGAGCAGAGCAAGGTCCATGGGCGAGGATGGCCTGTTGTCACATCCCCTACTGACAGCCTATAATGTCACCTAGTAACACATTATGACCATGCATCCCTCGCTGCTTATAACCGGGTGCCAACTCTCACCCAGCCACTTCGTTTGCAGACTTGGTTCTGTGCGAAGCTTTTGCTGGTTCAAGGGAGTTAGAGAAATTCTCGGTGTCCCTTGCGAGCCTCTCTGGGTCTCTCGTGGCAAAGCCACTAAAGAGCCATCCCCGGCCCTGCCAGCTTCAGGCAGCCAGGGCTATCAAGGAGCGTGCTCCAAGCAGCAGAGGTGA
>VWZE01020043.1:0-21849 GCA_013396675.1 Eubucco bourcierii
GTGGGGGGGTGGGGGAACTCCCAAACCTTCACAAAGTTAAAGGTAATATCCTAGGAGACTTGACAGTGGTCCTTGAATTCTTAAAGGGCCACATAAGAAAGAAAAAAATCTTCTCACCACTGTCTGTTGTAACAGGAAGAGGAGAAACAGTTTTAAAATGAAAGAGAGTAAGTTCAGATCGGACATAGGGAAGACATTTTTTTTTACAGTGGAGAAGAGAGAACAGGATCAGCTTTCCCAGTGAAGTTGTAGGTGTCCCATCCCTTGAAGTGTTTAAGACCAGATTGTAATGGGGTTTTAAGTAATGCAGCCTAGTGGAATATGTCCCTGCTCATGGTAAGGAGATAAATGATCTTTAAAGATCCCTTTCAACCTAAGATATTCTTTGATCACATAATCATAAATAGATATTCAGACATGTAGATAACTTATTTATTTGGGGAGGTTTTAAATTTATTTTAATACATCTCTCTCTCCAATTTCCACGAATTAATTAGTTTGACGTTTGCATTCAAGTACTCTGAGGGATAATATTTTGTGAAATAATGTAACTTGTTTCTAAAATTGGTTTCTTGAAATGTTATTAAAAGTGAACTCCATTTCCTACATGTTTGTAAATTTCACATTGCATTTTTATGCCTACCTTACCTGCAGAGGATTTTACATTGAATTAAAAACAGGTCCCTATCATTATAAAACTAAGAAACCTTGCTAAGATATCTTTGATGTGAATCAGATCATCTAGAATATGCATATTTCATTAATTTTGAGGGTGTAAATGAAAATTCTACTATATGAGGATAATATCAATCATAATCCATAAATGGATTTGATTTTCAGGTCTTTTAAATTATGTTATTGACAGACTTCTCCTTTATGGCTTGTTATAAGTGATCCTATGTCTTTCTTTATAACTTTACTAGAATATCAAGTATCATTGAATCATTTTGTATTCCTTTAGATGTAAATTTAGTAGTAGGAACATGTTTTATCTGTTGATGAATTAGTCTGGAAGCAGGAAGCCACATATTTCATACATCAAATTCATCTTTAACCCTAGTAAATCTTTTTAGCAAGTGTCTAGATGTCTTCAGTCAGCTCTTATCTACCACTTTAACCCAAATAACCAACAAAGAAACAAAATCAAATCAAATAAAATCAAACTGGATCAAATAAATCAAACTCAATATTTAGTTCTGTAAAACAATTATAGACTAGAATATCTCAAATTTAATCCAACATCATTGTTATTTTTCATGTTTAGGGTTTAGTACCTGTATCATAAGTTTTGTTGCTATTTGAGTTTGAAAAATTAGGTGACTACAGGGCAAATAGCATGCAAATATGACAGAACTTATTTCAGTCTGTGATTTCTGTACCTTTGTGGGAGTCTGATCGTCTCTTCATCTCTCCCTTGTTCAAATCAACAAAGATAAAGATTGCCTTTGTTAAAGATAGCCCAGATTCCTGGCTGAAAGCTCAGGGATGCAAACAGCATCTTTTTGGACTTCCTGGACTTAGCCCAGATTCCTGCCTGAGAGTTCAGGGATGCTAATCAACAGAGATACAGTGTCTTTGTGGAATTCCTGGACTCCAACCTGGCTTGAATGCCCAGGATGTGACACTTTATACCAGCTACCCCAAAGAGCAAAGACTTACATGTATGTGGGGTATGGAGAGGTAAGTGGTGCAGGGCAGGGGTGAAGGCCCTCCCTGGTGCCGTCGCTGGACCCCTGCAAACAAGAGAATACACAGGAAGATTTTCTGGGGAGCTGCACCTGGACAACAACCTAAAAGACTGTATAAAAAGACATAAGCAATGTCTGAAAAAAATTAGCACCTCCACCAGAGCACCTCCATGTACACCTGCACTGGAGCACCTCCATGGGCATCTCCACCGCACCACCACCACGGGGGCACCTCCACCAGAAGAACCCGAGGAACACCTCCCACAGAACAGCTCCACAGAAGAACATCCCTGGGGAGGCACAAGTCTCTCTTTCTCTCTCTCCCCCCATCTTTGGCTAAGGGTAATATAATCCCTGCTCTTCTTCCTTGTTCTTTTTTCTCCGTTGCTCCTTCTCCCTCTCTCCTCTCTTCCCTCTCTCCCTCTGTTTTGTTCAACTTTATCCTTTAAAAATATTTGTGTGCTGCTATCTGGTCTTGTTTGCACCTTCATTTCACAACACGGAAGTCTAGAAGAACAAATCTCGCTCCTCTGGACAGAGATAATGTTAATCTCTGTTCTCTGGACCTTGACAACCTTACAATGCAGAAATACCAAAGCTAGACTTAAACGATCTAACTCAGATTCTGGAAGCAATTTAATCCTATTAATATATAGGTCTGTATAGACTACCATACATTACTGAGAAGTGAACACATTTCAACATTCCTTTAGGACTTAGAAAAGTCACAGATGTATTGGATTAGTATATACATTTTCATTACATTACACAGGTTATATAATATCATAGAGAGAACGCAAGCTCTAACATTTGCAGCAAATAATTTGTCAAAAGAACATCCTTTCATGAGTTTTAGGAAAATCAATGATCAATAAAAATCAAGCATTACTGTTTATCAGTTTATCAAAAGGACATCTTCCCTGAAGTGACAGAAAAACTATGATCCTAATATAATAAAGGAATAAGCAATGCACATCACTTACTCATTGTTTTGGATTTCATTTGGCTTCTAAGGTGTTTAAACTGATACATATACTGTGAAATAGTACACATTATACTGTGAGATAACAGTAACCTGTGAAAGCTACTCTTTAACATAAAGCATATTTCTCTACAGGTAATTCAAGTTCTTAATTTACTAACCAGTAGCAGTGAACACTTAATTGTCAGGTTATACTAGGATCACTAACCTTGGTGAAACTGAAGTATAACAATAGTACTGTTCTATTGGTACTTGAAAGCTAGGTGCTATCCAAAGAGGTGGTGGAAGCCTTGTTGCTGGAGACATTGAAAGTCAGGTTTGATGGGGCTCTGAGCAACCCAAACTTGTTGGTGGGTGTCTCTGCTTACTGCAGAGAGATTAAATTAGATAAATTGTGGAGATAATTTCAAACTCAATGCATTTTATGATTCTATGATTCTGTGTTCTAGAATGAGTGTTGAAAAACCAAAATCATAGAATTGACCAGGTTGGAAGAGACCTCCAAAATCATCCAGTCCAACCTAGCACCCAGACCTAGCTAATCAAATAGACTGTGGCACTAAGTGCCCCATCCAGGCTTTTCTTGAACACTTCCAGATATGGTGACTCCATCACCTCCCTGGGCAGCCCATTACAATGCAAATCACTCTCTCTGTCAAAAACTTCCTCCTAATCTTCAGCCTAGACCTCCCCTGGCACAACTTGAGACTGTGTCCGCTCCTTCCATTGCTGGTTGCCTGGGAGAAAAGACTGACCCCCATCTGGCTACAATCTCCTTTCAGGTAGTTGTAGACAGCAATGAGGTCTGCTCTGACCCTCCTCCTCACCAGGCTGCACACCCCCAGTTCCCTCAGTCTCTCCTCACAGGACTGTGTTCCAGGCCCCTAACCAGCTTCGTCACCCTTCTCTGGACACATTCCAGTACCTCAACATCTCTCTTGAACTGAGTGGCCCAGAACTGTATAAGCAGCTGTGAATAAAGTTGTGTTAATGGAGTACTAGCCCAAGCTCATAACCATGGGACATTAAAACCTTTCTAAGAACAGTGTATGGACTTTAAATTTTATTCCCATTTCTTTCTGACCATGGAAAATTTTACCTTACTATTTTTTTTCTTAAACTCTGAGATATGCACTGCTCTTTGCCAGCCCTTAACATGTATTGAAAATCCCAAAATTTTATAGGTAAATTTCCTTTTGAAATTATCTTCCAAAATTCTGTTAAAAAAAAAAAAAGTCCCACAGCAATGCACAGAGATAAAATGTATCTTCCAAAAGCTAAGCATCTAAAAATTAAATATTGTCTTACAAAAGTAAAGGCAGTCAATGTAAATCTTAGACATCCAGTAGAATATCCAGGGGAAAAAAGAAAGAAGACAAGAAGACAAGGTGAGATGATCTCTTATCAAATGTAGTAAGCTTAAGGTTCTCAGGGTATTCTTTATTTGTTCTATGAAAAAAAAACAACTACATAAATATTTCATTATCTTTATGTCAATTATGGATGCGAAGACCATTTATAATAAAGTAGCTTGGTTTTAAAGCTAACTACCTGAGATGATTTAGTATGTTGAATAAGAACTAGATAGACAGCACTGAGAATGCAGTGAATTTCTCACTGTTTTACAGCATATGTTACTGGTTGAGTTTAAATCCAAGTTCTAAATATTTTTAAGTTTTACATTAAGCAACCTGGTATATTTTAACAAGCACATAAATAGTATCAAATGTTCTGCTTTTTTAGATTAAAGAAGCTTTAGAATTTCAGTGGGAGTATCTCAGGGTATTATAAGTTGACTGATTCTTTCTTTTATGTTCTTTATTATTTGATGGCATAGTAATAGGCCTTAGGAGACATCCTACTACTGAAACAGGGGAAGAGTGAAATTATTTGATTAATCTGTATGACGAATTGTAATTATCTAACAAAGGTAACATGTTCCCTGAAAAGAAGGAAAAAAAAAAAAAAAAAAAAGTACTACAGATTAAATTCAGAGTGCCATCTAGTGTTGAATACAAATGTGAGAAATGTAACTATATATAACCGGAACATATACATCTTTTAAGCCAATGTATCTCATCAGGATTGTAAAGCAAAATAAAAACCATAAAACAAAAATAAAAAGATAGTGTGGGGATGCTTAAAATTGCACATTACAGGAAATCATCTTTAGGCCCAAGATACACTGGATTTTCAAAACACAGCATTTTGGAACTCTTGGAGTGGGTCCAGAGGAGGGCCACGAAGATGATCAGAGGGCTGCAGCAGTTCTGCTATGAGGACAGGCTACAAGAGTTGGGGCTGTGCAACCTGGAGAAGAGAAGGCTTCCAGGAGACCTTAGAGTAGCCTTCCAGTATCTGAAGGGGGCCTACAAGAAGACTGGGGAGGGACTATTTACAAGGTCTTGCAATGACAGGACAAGGGATAATGGGTTTGAACTGACAGAGGGAAGATTTAGACTGGATGTTAGGAGGAAGTTCTTTACAGTGAGGGTGGTGAGGCACTGGTACAGGTTGTCCAGGGAGGTTGTGGCTACTCTCTCTCTGGAGGTGTTCAAAGCCATGTTGGACAAGGCCTTGAGTGACCTGTACTAGTGGGAGGTGTTCCTGTCTATGGCAAGGGGTTGGAACTAGATGATCCTTGAGGTCTCTTGCAAACTTACTACTCTATGACTCCATGATTCTATGTTAAGCAAGGCTGCAAGCTAAGTACCGTAGTAATCTCATAGGACAGGATTTAAAGAAAGACAGTTGCAATGCACCACTGAATCTGTTTTATAATATTTTTCTACAATTTTCCTTCCTGCACTTCTGAACAATTTATCCCAGTGGAAAATTCTGTCTCCAGGCAGACGGCCTGTTGGGGCCCAAGAGGTATTTCATTATTTTTGAAGTCCAGTATGACAACAAATGATCCTTAGGTTAAGTAAATAAAGAAAAATACCTCAGATGAAGACTTTCTTCCATATGTTTGAAACTGATTGCAAGGGAATTGAAACACTCCCGTATGATTATCTTCAGCATCAGCAGCAAGTTGTACAGATGGGCTCTGCAGATAAAACAGCTGATCATTTCAACTCTTTGGTTCATATTTCTCTGGTTACTTGAGAAAGATGAATTACTTTCAAACTGAATCCAACTAAGTTTAACTGATAAAAATAGTACTTACTTTCATCATTTCTAAATGGGATACATCCTATCTCTTCAAAACACCAAAGCAATCCATTCCTGTAAATCATTTGGTTTTGATCATCGCTTGTCATTGTTTATGCAAACAAAAACCAGTGATGTGTTTATCGACTTTTGTTTTTTTAATGACAGTTGTGTAGAATATATTAATTTACTAAAAAAACCCAAAAAGTTTAAATGGAACAGAACATTTTATAAGCAGCAGTATTTCCAGAGCTATGGAGGAGTAAAAACTTGTAGCATAAATTAAACATTTCGAAGTGTAAATCGTTTATGAGCCACCTAGGAGAGGAGTGCTACTGGACCTGATATTCAGCAACAGGGAGGATCTGGTTGAAGTGGTTGAGAACAGCCTTGACTATAGTAATCATGAAATGGTGGAGTTCAGGATCTTGTGTGGTAAGAACAAAATACCAAGCAGGACCACAACCTTGAACTTCAGCAGGGCCAACTTTGGCTTTTTCAAGCAATTCCTAGGAGAGATCTCATGAGATAGAGTATGAGAAGGAAAAGGGACCCATGGTGGTTGGTTAGTATTCAAATGGGAGAAGATAGTCTACATGGAATGTGCAGCTGACCACTTTGGAGAAGTGTAAGACTGTTGTCAGAGGATGAAGGGAGGCAACTGGGAAAGCTAAGGCCTCCTTGGAATTCAACCTTGCTAGGGATGTCTCTATTCCACTGCAGGAGATGGGGGCTATATGGGGCTGAGTTAGTGATCAGAAGTTCCAGAAACGTATTGCTAATACCAAATACATACAAATGTATACAGGGAACATGATGCAGAAAGAAAATGTGTTCTTCTGACTGCCTGGTCTTTTACCTCTGAACTAATCATGCTTTTCCATCTTGGAATAAGAATGTCATTTCTTTGTTTGTTTTAGAAAAAGGAGAAAAAAACAGAAATAAGAAAGAATTGAAAATTTCCCTGTTGTTCCTACAAAACTGATTCCAAAATACCAGACCTGAGAATATGTACAATGTGAGTTAATTGAGCTGTCCTATGGTGAGAAACTTGAAAAAGCAGTTTGTCTCAAAACCAAACCCATCTTATTCTTGGTGACAAGAAAATCTGGGAAAAGTCAAAGACATATCTGGAATTTGTTTACAAAGTTGCTGCCTCATTGTCTAAATACATTGAGGCCTCAGAATTTTTCCATTCAATGACATTATAAATAACTAACAACATTTTTTTTTTTTTGGAGGGAGATATATAACTAAAAGTTGAGTGTTCAGATTTTTTTTCAGTCTTTGAAATATGTGGTACCTTTGCCATTCCTATCTGTGTAAGACATTCAAGCAATGTATTTGTTAACTATAACAAAACAATAAAATGGAAGACAAGTCAAATTACACTGACATTGTTAGGAAGAGGAAATATCTCAGTTTCCCTGCTTTTGATGTTAATCTTGTTGGTAGTTCTTTTCTATTCCTTGTGGTTATCTTGAAATCAGCAGGGCAAAGGAGGTGATTCTTACCCTTTACTGTGCTCTCGTCAGACCCCACCTGGAGTACTGTGTACAGTTCTGGAGCCCCCAGCACAGGAAGGACATGGAACTGCTGAAGTGGGTCCACAGGAGGGCCACGAAGATGATCGGAGGGCTGCAGCAGCTCTCCTATGAGGACAGGCTGAGAGAGTTGGGGCTCTTCAGCCTAGAGAAGAGAAGGTTTCGAGGGCACCTTAGAGCAGCCTTCCAGTATCTGAAGGGGGCCTACAGGAAGACTGGGGAGGGATTATTGACAAGGTCTTGTAATGACAGGCCAAGGGACAGTGGGTTTAAACTGGCAGAGGGGAGATTTAAACTGGATGTTAAAGTCCTGTACAGTGAGGGTGGTGAGGCACTGGAACAGGTTGCCTAGGGAGGTTGTGGATGCTCTCTCCCTGGAGGTGTTCAAGGCCACATTAGATGAGGCTTTGAGTGAGCTGTCCTAGTGGGAGGTGTCCCTGCCTATGGCAGGGTGTTGGAACTAGGTGATCCTTGAGGTCCCTTCCAACCTTACCATTCTATGATTCTATGATTCTATGAAATGCAGACATAATAAATAGAAGATATCCTTTTAATTTCTGTACATTTACATATACATATATATAGACTCACACATATATACTGACATATTTCTATAGGTATTAATATATGACTTTATAGTATAAATTACTGAAATAATTGCATTATGAATACAAGGATCCCTCTTTGTTTACTTAAAAGTTAATTCGTGGTACTAATATGAACCCATGAGAAATAACATATTCCAATTAATTCCACTTAGGGCATTGTTATTTTTTCCAGCCTTTTAAGCAATAACACTGCTCAGGTTAAGTAATAACTAATAAACTGCTGCATCCTTCCCTGTCTATTTAATAGCTGACATCTGCCTCAAGGTAGTAACTAACAAGCTGGTAATTAAAAGTCCAAATTCAATGAAAACATCAGTTTCAAAGTCTGAATAGAGTTGTATTTCAGGGCTGCATAAAGGCCATAATCTGTATTGCTACCTTTTAATAAATGGGGAAAAAACCCCAGACAAACCCATGTACTGACAATTTATAACATTCTCAACAGGAATTAATGAGCTCTGCAATTACTGCAAACTCATTAGACTTCTTGTGAAAAAAAATCAAGTAATACTCCAGGGATTTTATGTTTTTAAGTCCTATAAGATCATCCATTAAACAAACTACTTTTTTTTTCTTGCATCTATGATTTTTCCATTGAAATGCTTCACATATTATAAAATTAATGCTACATGGGATTTTCAAAACACAAAATGACTTAGTAGCTTACAACTTAAAAGAAATTAAAAGTCTTATGTAACTTTCACCTACTTAGGCATATATTTAGATCACCTTTAACCATCTCAAAGTTACTAATCTAAGACAGGGTGTAACTCTATGGTGATTATGTTTCATAAGAGTAATCTGTTGGAAGTGCCTCATTTCTCTCTTCTAAGTGCAGATTTCAATCTAGAATGCCTAGGCTCCTGGGAGATAAGCATCCATCCGAGCTATCTGCTTAACAGCACTAACATTTATTTTCTCTACTGATTACCTACAGTGTTGATAAAGAATAATAAATTATATTGAATGCATTAGCTGTTTTTAATCAGAGATCAATGCTTGTGATTGTAAAAAAAATAAATATCCTTTTATAATATTCAAATGGTCCTTTGGAGAGGCACTAATTTTTATTTTTACCTCTCATTGTTAATTGATGGGGGAGAGCTGACCTATTATTTTTTTTTTGTTTGTTTACTTGTTTGCTTTTCTTTTCATCTTCCTAGTTTATGGTCCTTTTTATCAGTTTTAAATATTAGAATGAAAATGGTTGATCTTACCACTTGCATTAGACATCCAACTCTAGTAGAAGGATATTTTTCACCTAACTTTAGTCTTACAAAAGGTGAGATTTTAGACTTCCTGCATAGTTGATTAAATCCTTCTTGAGAACAAACGATCCCTTACAATTGACTGTATTTCAAAACTTATTAATTTCCTGGTAAGTACATTCTGTGGCACATTCCACAGACTTACAGAATCATAGAATGGTAAGGTTGGAAGGGACCTCAAGGATCATCTAGTTCCAACCCTCTGCCATAGGCAGGGACACCTCCCACTAGTACAGGTCATTCAAGGCCTCCTCCAACCTGGCCTTGCACACCTCCAAGGAGGGAGCAGCCACAACCTGGTGTCTATCAGACTGAGGGAGTCTGCATTTCTTTCCATGGAAGTCAAAAGAAAGATGAAAGATTGATACATAGGCAAGGCCATTCTGATGTTAATCTGGAATACAGATATTATATATAAGTGGGTGTATCAGGACAGGTGTTTCAAAGCTCTCCAAAGACCCAGTATACATGCACAGTCTGTACAGTATATACATGCATACTGTGTCTGAGCTACCTACCTTATCCTTCCTTTAAAGCTGATGAAATAAAATAAAGTTTTTTTCTTATTCAATTAATTTTAAATGCTACATGGCCTAACAACATCTATTTATATGCACTGAAGTTAAAAAGAAAAAAAAATAAAAAACCTGGAATGACTACCTTTGATGTAGATATCTGCATTTAGTCTAATAAAACTCACTTATATGTAGACTTAAGAACATTCATGTTATGAGTGTTCCTTTTAGGTTTGCTAAATAAAATAGAAAGTGAATCTCTTGTATAAGGCTTACAGTTTTAAAAAATATTTTATTTTATTTCTCCTTACTGTTTTTCATCTCTATAAAGATTTCCCAATGACGACTAATTGACAAAGGCCTAGAAGTTATTTACAAATTAAGCCACTGGTTTTCCGATCTATCAGGATTTCCCAATGGCTACTAATTGACAAAGGCCTAGAAGTTGTTATTTACAAATTAAGTCATGGTCCTACTGAGCAATGGCAAAGTAATTTTTAATTTAAAAAAAATAAGTCATCCTACTATAGCCTCTGGCATTCTACAGCATGAATCACTCTACTTAGCATTACAAACCTACACACTCTGGCACATCCCCACATTTGAGAATACTTGATAATTTTTTAAATTTTTTTTTTGCATCAATAAAAAGGGTTATTTGGTTTAACTTTTCCCTAATTTCTTCTAAGATTCCTGTATTCAGCATGTCAATGAATCTCTCCATTGAATTTAAAATGTTTGATTGTATCACAGTATCACAGTATCGCCAAGGTTGGAAGAGACCTCAAAGATCATCAAGTCCAACCCACTACCACAGACCTCAAGACTAGACCATGGCACCAAGTGCCACGTCCAAATGCGCCTTGAACACCTCCAGGGACGGTGACTCCACCACCTCCCTGGGTGGCCCATCCCAGTAGCCAATGACTCTCTCAGTGAAGAACTTTCTCCTCACCTCCAGCCTAAACTTCCCCTGGTGTAGCTTGAGACTGTGTCCTCTTGTTCTGTCACTGGTTGCCTGAGAGGAGAAGGTAACCTCCCCCTGGCTACAACCACCCTTCAGGTAGTTGTAGACAGCAAGAAGGTCCTCCCTGAGCCTCCTCTTCTCCAGGCTAAACCATCCCAGCTCCCTCAGCCTCTCCTCGTAGGGCTTGTGCTCGAGGCCTCTCACCAGCCTCATTGCCCTTCTCTGGAAGGCCCTTCTTGTACACATTTGAAACCCTTTCATTTCTTGTAATAATTTTCTCTCTTATTTGGACACATTAAAGTTGATATACCACCATGTATTCTAAACAATGGAATGTGATATGGTTTATAGCATCCATTTAATTTATTTTTCAATTTTTCCTTCAACACCAAAAAACACCTATAATTAGGCATTATCGTGGCCATAGGCTGATGCTGATTTTATAGCAGAGGGGAGATTTAGACTGGATGTTAGGAGAAAGTTCTTTACAGTGAGGGTGGTGAGACAGTGGAACAGGTTGCCCAGGGAGGTTGTGGTTGCTCCCTCCCTGGAGGTGTCCACAGCCAGGTTGGATGAAGCCTTGAGTGAGCTGTACTAGCTGGAGGTGTCCTGGCCTATGGCAGGGGGTTGGAACTAGATGATCCTTGAGGTCCCTTCCAACCTTACTATTCTATGATTCTATGATTTTGTGTTCATAAATTCCTAGTATTTAAAATGCAATATATAATTCTTATATAACTCGAGCTTTTTTTTAATTTATTTTTTTTAGTGTTGATTAAGATATTTTAATTTTTTTAACATCTCTTCTTAGTTACTTACATTCCTAAACTCAGAAAACAAATATATGACTTCATAAAAATCTTGTCTGAGTTCATTCTTTTTTATCACTAACTAAATTAGCACTTTCCCTACTATAGGGAGAGGTTTTCTTGGTGTGTGCTTTTACCTAATTATTGGGGGGCAAGGAATACAAGAAGATATGTTATTTTGATATTTATTCAAAGATATGGTATCTTTGAATAGAAGATCTGTGGAATCATTCATTTTAGTGGAATATCTTTCTGGCTTTTATTATTACTTTTTTATCTTATATAACAACTTGGTCCTATTTTAGTGAGATGGGGTGGTTAGGAATGTCTTTATAATGGTGTCCTGTTGGTGGACAAAACTCAATTCAACAAACATTTTACTTTTTAGAAAACAAACCACTTTTTACTGTTATATTTTGGTTTGTTTTCCATTTTTCAGAAAGGTCAACATAACTATGCATTGCTAGAAGTATATTCTTTATTTTGGTTTTACATTTTCCACTCTTATTGGAAAACTCTAAGTTCTTGTGACAACAACTTCATAAGCTATCAATCACTAAAGCACATCATCTGAGGGTGATTCCAGCACAGAAGATGGCTTCACTGATCAGAGTGAATCCCTAGGCACCTGAATTATAGAATCATAGAATTGTAAGACTGGAAAGAACCTCAAGGATTACCTAGTTCCAACTCCCTGACATAGGCAGGGACACCTCCTATGGGTCCGATGGGGTCTCATGAACCAGGGAGCAAGTCATGCTGGGGGTGGACTGTCAAGAATGACATAGATTTGGGACCAGATACAAATCATGGTGTAGGTTCAAAGGGCCAAAGCAGGAGAAAACTTCATCATGACTCTGGACCCAACCCTGGTCAGAGACGAGACTAGGGAATGGCACCCCTGAAGCTTTGCTAGGGCCAGTCTGGAGGAAAATTAACCCTGACACCTATCTTTGAAGAGAAAACTCAGTCTGAAAACCAAAATACAACTATAGTAAACTTTCTAGCATACTAGAAAATACAGTAGATTAAAAGCTTAAAAGCAATTTAAGATAGTAATTATATTTAAATAGACCAATCTTCATAAAAAAGGTAACTACACTGATGTAAACTATTATTATTACTATTATTATCTTCAAAAAATACCAGCATTGTTTTTCAGCAATGCTGCTGTTTTCATGCTGTTTCTATCAAGAGGGTTTTTCACCAACTCACAAGTAAGGGTATTGTATAACTCACAGAGTTAAGTTGCAGCTCAGATAATAATATCATGTTGTATGCGTATAATTTCTAAAATTTGGTGGGAATCATGGAATCATAGAATGGTAAGGTTGGAAGGGACCTCAAGGATCATCTAGTTCCAACCCCTTGCCATAGGCAGAGACACCTCCCACTGGAACAGGTCATTCAAGGCCTTCTCCAACCTGGCCTTGAACATCTGAAGGGAGGGAGCAACCACAACCTCCCTGGGCAACCTGTGCCAGTGTCTCACCACCCTCACTGCAAAGAACTTCCTCCTAACGTCCAGTCTAAATCTCCCCTCTGACAGTTCAAACCCATTGCCCCTTGTCCTGTCACTGTAAGACTTTGTCAATAGTCCCTCCCCAACCTTCCTGTAGGCCCTCTTCAGATACTGGAAGGCTACTCTAAGGTCTCCTGGAAGCCTTCTCTTCTCCAGGCTACAGAGCCCCAACTCTTGTAGCCTGTCCTCATAGCAGAGCTGCTGCAGCCCTCTGATCATCTTCGTGGCCCTCCTCTGCATCCACTCTAACAGTTCCATGTCCTTTCTCTGCTGGGGGCTCCAAAACTGTACACAATACTCCAGATGGGAAAATATTAACCAATTTCTTCCAGTCCTGAACAGATGCTGAGTTCTTAAAGAAGCAGTACTCATTTTACTTTGACTTTTTATCAGATTAGAAAGAATTTATTAGGGAGCTCTTGCTATGTCATATGATAAGATGGAGGAATGTATATGTGATTTCACATATCACTCCATATAACAGTAAGTTAGATTCAAACTTCTCAGGTAAAACAAATTTGGTATTTGCAAAAAGTAAAAAGGCAGAGGATTATATTCTGTGAGGGATTGACCTTTCCTGTTTCTCACCTGTCCACTAAGCCTATCTCTGGCTCCCTCTCCTCAACAAGACAGAGTGAAAAACTATCTTGAAAAGCTTGGGGGTCAAGTAAACACAAAGAGATCACTTACTAAATACTGTGCTGGAGCTGAAGCTGGCTGATCTGTATTTTCCTGAGTCCTCGCTACCCTTTTTCAAGAATGGAATGACATTGGATTTACTCCACCTCAGGCACCTCTCCTATTTTTCCATGACCTTTCAAAAATGATGAAGCGTGACTTAGCAAAAACATCATCCAGCTCCCTTATGAGCCACAGATCTATGAGAGTTCAGCTTACCTAGATGATCTCTTACCCAGTCCTCCTGAACCAGGGGAGTATATTCCTTCATCCAGGTATTCCTACCTCCAGGGACTGGGATTCCTGAGAGTCAATCTTACCAGACTGAAGCAAAAAACGCCCTCTGCCTTCTCCGTATATTCCATTACCAGGGTACCTCCTCATGCAGCAATGGACCCACATATTGCCTTGTATTCCTTTTACCAGACTTAAAAAAGCTTTTCTTGTTATCTTTTACTTCCTTTGCCAGATTTAATTCCATGTGGGTCTTATTCTTCTTCATTTTGTCTCTACATACTCTGACAAACTTCCTATATTTCTGTTTTCTCATGTACTGTAATTTTCCTGCTGCCATTTGAGGCTTTTCCAGAAGCTCCTTGCTCATCACCGCAGGTGTTCTGTCTTTTTTGATTGATTTCTTACTCATAGGGATGCACTGTTCTTGAGCTCAGATGAAGCAGTGCTTGAATGTTAATCAGCTGTGCTGGGTGCCCCTACTTTCTAGAGCAGGAATTTCTCCAAGCAGGTCTCTGAAGAGGTCAGGTTTAGATCTCCTGAAGTGTAGCATTGCAATCATACTTATTGGCCTGCTTTTTCTTCAGAATCTCTAACTCTTCCTGAACTCCAACATCTCATGGAGTCTCATGCCCCCAGACATCTCATAACCAACTGGACCTTTGTTTATTAGTACAAGGTCCAGAACCACAACTCAACTCACTGTTTCCTACTCTATCTGTATCAGAAAACTATCTTCAGTGCTCTGGAGGAATCTCCTAGACTGTGTTGCCTTTCCAGCACGTATCAAGGTAAATTAAACCAACCATGACATTTTGATTGTGAGGCTACTGTCAGCTGTTTGTAGAAGGCCTCATGGATTTCCTCTTCTTGATCAGATGGCCTGTAGTAAACATCCACAACAATGTCACCCAATGTCATCCAATATTAGCCTGCTATTTAACTGTTACACATAAGCATTCAACACATTCTCCTTCACCCTATAGGCAGAGCTCACTGTACTCTAGTTGGCCTCTCACAAAAAGGGCAACTCCACCACTTTGCCTTGCTGGAATGTCTTTCCTAAAATGTATCTAGCCTTCCATGACAGCATTCCAGTTTGCAATGAAATCATGGAGCTGCGTTGGCACTCAGATCTCAAGTGGATGGGGCCAATCTTTTTTCACTGGTCAGCAACAATAAGACAAGGAGCAATGGCTACAAATTGGAACATAGAAGATTTCACCTCAACACAAGGAGAAACTTCTTTACAGTGAGGATGACAGAGCACTGAAACAGGCTGCCCAGAGAGGCTGTGGAGTCTCCTTCTCTGGAGAACTCATTTGGATGCGTTCCTGTGCAAACTACCCTAGGTGATCCTGCCTTGGCGGGGAGGTTGGACTCAATGATCTCTGGAGGTCCCTTCTAACCACTGAAGTTCTGTGATCTCCAATTCTTTCTATTTGTTCCCATTTCTGAGTGTGTTGGTGAACAGGCATTTCTGAGAGGTAATCAAGCAAGGAGGTCAGTTTGTCTCCATTCTGAGTCCTTCTCACAAGATTGTGCTTGTCATGAGGGATTCACTTCTAAAGGGTGTTGAGGGTCCTGTTTGCAGACCTGATTCACTCTCTAGGGAAGTATGTCACCTCCCTGGTGCCAGGGTTAAGGATGTAGTGACAAGATTTCCTGCCCTTATCCACCCAAAAGGATAATATCCATTGATGATTTTCCAAATGGGCAATGATGAAATCTTAACAAGAAGTTTGAGAACAATGAAGAAAGTCTTCAGAGCCCTAGGAGGAATGGTGAAGGGGTCAGGAACCCAAGTAATATTTACTTCTCTCACACCCCTGCCTGATGAGGGCATGAACATAAAAAAACACAGCAGATTAATGCCTGGCTGTGGGACTGGTGCCAACAGCAGAACCTTGGGTTCTTTGGTCACAAGCTACTCTACAAGACCCCATGCCTGCTGACTATAGATAGGAAATGTTTGTCTCTAAGAGGAAAAAGAAACTTGGGATAAGAATTGGCAGGGCTGGTTGGTAGGTCTTTAAATTAATTACTAAGCAGAAAGAGGGAAAAAACAGGCTCACTGAAGAAAAATCTTGGAAAATTGTGAGGCAGGGTACAAGACTCAATGATCTCTGTAAGTCCCTTCCAACCTCTAATGTTCTGTGATTCTGTGATTCAGAAAAAATCCATCATGGGGCTGCTTTCCAAGGGGTACAAGTACAGACTGATCCAGTGTGAGTACTCCAAGGACTCACAGGTCCTGCTGTGAATCTTACTCCTCCTCAACAATGGCCACAGCTCCTTCTGAGTCTACTCTGAAATTACCTCTCCATGGATTGCAGCTTCCTTGAGGTCTTGTACAGTATGACGTCCTCCATGGGTTTCAGGTGGATATCTGCTCCACTGTGGTGCTCATGGGCTGCAGAACAATCTCTGCTCTGGTACCTGGATCACCTTCTCCTCCTGCTTCTGCAATGACCTTGGCGTCTGCAGAACTGTTTCACTTGCATAAAAATTACTCATGGTTCTCACAGCTGCTGCACAGTGTTTTTTACACTTTCCCAAATACACCGAGATGCATCACCAGTATTGTAGTGTACAACATGAGGACACGTCCTGATCAAAAGCCTCACAAAACTACCACTGCAACCCATCAGTCTCTTCACAGAAACCAAATATAAGAACCTGATCACAGGGTTCATTAGATGTAATTTTAAAATATACCTATCTTGTCTATATGCTTTTTTCTGTCTGTAACATGTTTGAAGTGTAATGTGATGTCACGCACAGAATAACTGTAATTTATAATATTCTACAGAGGATATGAATGTAAGATTTATATCTGTGTTATACCTAGAAATGCATCTACAGGTAGAAATCTTTGATACTAGATCCAAATGAGTTCCTGAGGATAAACTAGCCACCATACTGGTCTGCTCAGAAGGCATTCAGCCTCTTATGTGTGTGATAGATATTGATAGTATTTAAAGAATTATGGTTATGAATTTCTGTGTGAATATTAATTTCTATTATTAATTTTTTTAAAAATCAGGAAAATTCCCTGAGATTCTTTGGATTTTCTGTCAACAGGAAATAGTTGCACAAAGGATATTTATGAACACAGATTCAAACAGCTTAAACAATTTGAAGTTGGAAAATAGGAACATGAAAAGGGGGAAAATTCTAACTGTGTTTTCAGAGCCTTAGCATTAACTCCAGTAGATGTACTCATGATGTCTTGATCCCTGAGTAAGTTTCCTGTACAAGGAGGCTTTCAAAACTCATTATAGCAATCCCATGGAAAAATGTAAAATATTCCAGGCAGAGGGAAGAAGAGAAGAGTTGAGTTGCTGCTAAGCCACCAACGCTTCTGCTAACACATGGCTGCAACAATTCCCAGTTAATGAGCCATGAATGGGGTACTGCTCCCGGTGAAGGGTCAATCCAGAAAGGTAGAAAGGCAGAAAAGGGCTGATTTCTAAATTATCTCCCATTAAATAGATCATTTTGAAAATGAAACTGACCAATAGGCATTAGCATCACTGTTCTGCCCAATGAATTCGAAGCTTCGTGCCTTATGTGACCACACAGGCATGTTGAGGGGCAGCACAAGACACCTGACACATGGTGCTAAGCTCCTAGCCCTCAAGGCTTTGCTGTACCATTGTTTGTCCATTCTACTCAACTCTGGAAATCCAATGAGGGGAGGAGAGACCATCTGCCAGCCAAAAATGAACCCATCAGTGATGCTGATAGTGTCACTATAATAACATATTTAAAAGAAGGTAAATCAACCCTGCTCATCAGCAGTTAAAAAACAGGATGTCAGTGCACTACTCAGTCTTTTCTCTCTTCTGCTTACTGTACTTCTGAAAATAAGGAGATGCTGCAAGTGCAGCATCTAGCAAGACATAAGCCCACGATGCAGAAGTTCCCCTGAAATGGATCACATCCAAGAGACAAGACTTTCTCCTAAGAAAAGCACTATAGGCATAGTCTCAGAAACTCTATCCTTCTGTTGAATTTCACAGCCACCAATGACTGAATAAATTGCTAGAGGAAAACAGTAAACCAGCCAGACATACAACACAGACAGCATGACTAAGTCTAGTTTTCCATGGAAAAATGAGTAAAATCATTGTTCAGGCAACACAGTAAGGAAAGAATACACCAATTCTCTGCATAGTTCCATTAGCTACATGAAGATAAATAATTCTTTCTAAATACATTGTAATCTAGAAAATCATGGCTGTGAGGTTAAACAGTATAAGAAAAAAATACCTAATTGAATTTGAGACAATTCTTGGTTTGTTTGGTTTGGTTTGGTTTGTGTTTTTCTGGTTTTTTGGGTTTTTGTTTGTTTTGGTGGGGTAGTTTTTTAATTTTTTTTTTTTCATTTTGTTTGGGGGTTTTGTTTGTTTTCTTTGATGAGAAAGATCTTTACAATTGTTACAAAACTTACACTGCCACATCACCCACTAAACCACGTCCCCAGGTGCCATCTCTATACATCCTTTAAATACCTCCAAGGATGGTAGCTCTGCTACTTCCCTGAGCAGCTTGTTTCAATATTTGTTAAGCCTTTCTGTGGATAAATGTTTTCTAATGTCCAATGTAAACTTCTCCTGCCACAACTTGAAGCCATTCTTTTTTGTCCTGTCACTTGTTATGTGAGGGAAAAGACCAACATCTACCTTACTACAAACTCCTTTCAGGTAGTTACACAGAGGGATGAGGTCTCCCCTCAGCCTCATTTTCTCAGGGTTAAACAATCCCAGTTCCCTCAGTGGTTCCTCGTGAGATCTAATCTGTCACTGTCTTCAGTCAATTCAAGACTAATATCTGACCACAATTCAACTGTGTGGTTCTGCATATTTTTTTTTTTGAGGAATCTTTTATAATTATTGCATTTGTTAAGTCATTTGGGTTTGTGTTGTTGGGTTTGGGGTTTTTGGTTTGGTTTGGATTGGGTTTTTTGTTTGTGTGTGTGCATGTGTTGAGTTATTTTGCTTTTGGGGTTTTTTTTTGGGTTTTTTTGTGGGTAAAGGTCAGAACCAAACCCATATTTTTACAACTTTAACCAGACATCCTTATGTTCCTAACTCTGTTTGCAGGTCTCCATGTTAAACAAAGTTTTAGAAGTCGTTATTAGTTTCAAATTTATCAACATAAATTATATAACTGTTACATAATTATTTGTAAGGGAATGCTTCTCCCTTCACCTTTCTAGTTTCTTTTTTTTCCCAGTACAGTGGTTGGGAGCATAGTGGGCTGACTGTGTCCAGTTCTGAGCCCCTCAATTTAAGAAGGACATTGAGGTACTTGCACGTGTCCAGAGAAGGGCAACGAGGCTGGTGAGAGGCCTCGAGCACAAGTCCTGTGAAGTGAGGCTGAGGGAGCTGGGATTGTTTAGCCTGGAGAAGAGGAGGCTCAGGGGAGACCTTCTTGCTGTCTACAACTACCTGAAGGGTGATTGTAGCCAGGACGAGGTTGTATTCTTCTCTCAGGCAACCAGTGCCAGAACAAGAGGACATAGTCTCAAGCTGAGCCAGGGGAAGTTTAGGCTGGAGGTGAGGAGAAAGTTCTTCACTGAGAATCATTCACTACTGGAATGGGCTGCCCAGGGAGATGGTGGAGTCACCGTCCCTGGAGGTGTTCAAGGCGGGTTTGGACGTGGCACTTGGTGCCATGGTCTAGTCTTGAGGTCTGTGGTATCGGGCTGGACTTGATGATCTTTGAGGTCTCTTCCAACCTTGGTGATACTGTGATACTGTGACACATAAGTATGTTACTCTGGACTGCTTACCCACCTCAGAACTTGTAAATAGACACCTTAAAATTATAAATATGTTTTATACCTTAGATGTGGACCTGCCAATGTCTGAGCCAAATTGCAGTACAGGGGTCACATTCTTTCTTCATGTTCCTTCTGAATTAAAAGTAAAATCAGTGTACAATTAAGCCTAGACAGCAGATGGCATTAAATGGTACAAGCATACTGCACCATATGTCTGCAATACACTTTTGCAAAGTACTTGGCAGTTCTCAACATTATAAAATAGAATTAAATAGTAATATATATATTTACACACGCATATATACATATATATTTTTAAAAATATTTTCTTTAATTAAAACTATTGTAATTAATCCATTGAAATTTAGTCCCATTCATATTTACTGTGATAAGAATTAAAACAACAAAATATGTTTAAAAAGATTCATGTCTTTTATATAGAAGTCATCTTTTCATTTCTTTAGTTTTTAAACTTTTTTGTTAAAAGCTCGTAAAAAAATAACTTCTATTAGTACTAGAAACATTTTTGTAAGCTCGCTTAGCTGTCAAATTCTGTACTAATTCTACTTACATTTAGAGCTACTTCTGCTTATATTTATATACAAAATTCACTATAATATTTCAGAGTGTCACAGCACATATAAGGATTGCAACATGTTTTGTGGAGTTTTGGTTTGGTTTGGTTTTGGTTCAGTTTGGTTTGGTTTTATAGAATCATAGAATCATAGAATGGTAAGGTTGGAAGGGACCTCAAGGATCATCTAGTTCCATCCCCTGCCATAAGCATCGACACCTCCCACTAGTACAGGTCACTCAATGCCTCCTCCAACCTGGCCTTGAACACCTCCAGGGAGGGAACAACCACAACCTCCCTGGGTAACCTATACCAGTGTCTCACCACCCTCACTGAAAAGAACTTCCTCCTAACATCCAGTCTAAACCTTCCCTCTGCCAGTTCAAACCCATTGCCCCTCATCCTGCCACTGCAAGACCTTGTAAATAGTCCCTCCCCAGCTTTCCTGTAGGCCCCCTTCAGAAACATGAACATTTTTATTAATAAATATGGATAGATAAAGATGCATATCTATTTTTACTTTTTAAAATAAACAATGTATTTAGAAAATAGTAGCTTGGAAAGGTTTTTGAAATATAGAGTCAAATGTCGCTGAAGTCAATTTTATATCAATGCTCAAGTAGAAATGAGTAAGATGAATGGGTTAGATGAGTGGGAATGGTAAAATCCATGTAATTTTGACTTAGACATACATTTGTAAGAAATTTCTAGGATTTAATTAAGCTACTTCAAAAATTTCAAATGTCTCCTTTAAGATGAATGAAAATTTTCAGATGTTTTGCATTCAGTATTTTCTCAATGGCACAGAAGAGTTCATTAGAGTTAGTAATGTACATTTATTAATAGATTTATGTAGCTTTTCAAGCAATTCAAGCATATAAAGGAATGCATTCCACCTGACACTTTTATTTGAGCTGCTGCAGAGACAGATTGATTTATATCTTCAGTTATCACAAGATATGACAAGTTGTGAATGCTCAAACTGACAGCAGGCTGTGAGTAATAGCTAACTTTCCTCTTACAGTTCTATTGTCTGTCTAGGAAATCATAGACTGACAAAGTCAAAGAGTAAACAAAAGATGGCATTTGCACAAACTGTCCAATAAGGCATGCACCAAATATTTCTTATCAGAAATAATAAGCAACTGGGACAGACACAAGTGATCGACATGGTCCTCAATCTTGTCATTGTCACACTTCCAATGGAGAAAAAGAGTTCTAAAAGTTGCACAAAGTCTTTTGGTTGTCTGTTGCCGGCACTACACTATATAAAATGGAAATTACCTTTTCCTGAAGTATTTCACAAATGAAAGTGAATAGTTTATGTTGTGCATGATAATGTAGCACAATGCTGTTGATGGCATTCTTGCAGTTATCTCTATTTACAGTCTGCAAAAGAAACATTTTGTTATTGCTGAATTGTCACCTTTACTCTTAAAGGATGTTCATAACAAAAATACAAGCAGTGATGGTTTGGGAGTTCCTTGCCCCCCCCCCCCCCCAAACTTTTTTAAAA
>VWZE01020043.1:28447-54920 GCA_013396675.1 Eubucco bourcierii
GCCTTGCCCTTGCCTTGCCCTTGCCTTGCCTTGCCTTGCCTTGCCCTTGCCCTCCTTTTTTCCCTTATTTTTCTTAATCTCAATATTTACTCTCTACCAGCCCTTATAATTTCTCAACCTTGTGTTATCGATTGAGAGATATGGCTGACAGCAAATATCGGTATTGGTCAAATAATATTTTCTATCAAATGTGTCTCCGGAGCATTATATTAAAATAGAGCAAGTATACAGAAATCCTCTTCTCGCTCTTGGATATGCACTTTGAATAGTAGTTGCACATTTTCATTGCTGTAAGTTTGACATTAGGAGCAAAAAAGTTGTAGTTCTACATACCACGTGTGCCATATGATCTATATAAGCTCTTGGGTAGCTGCTAAGCATAATAGTCCCATAACAACTTGCAACTTGCCACTAATGTTGCTCCTCCAGACTAAGCGAGCCCTTCAAATGATCCCACCTTCACACTGAAAGAGAAAACTGTAAAAGAATTTTCAATATCTTTCTCTTCAGTGTCCTGATTATCAGCATGTGCCTCTTTTCTGGGTCAGATTGGCAAATTTCATTAACTTCCCTGAATGTTACAGACATTTGGATTGAAGTATTGGACACAAAATGCTAAAGATTATCACATCTTGTTGTGCACTGATATATATCCTAGACTCAAGAATATTGGTTCTTCCAACTCAGCTCTACTGTCTTCTCAAGAAATAAGGTGACTATGGCAGAAATAAAGCAAGCCTAAGTTGCAATAAAGCTAATAGATGTTTGAAGGTTTGGGTTTATATTTTTGGGGTAGGTTTTTGGTTTGGTTTTGATTTTTTTTTTTTTTTCTCCCTTCAGTGGCAAATTGGTTTTCACTTTACTGGAACCGTTAGAAAAATTCCAGTGCAGACAAAACTCATTGACTGATTGACTGACTAAATAAATACATAACTTTCTCCACGATGTTTTAATGATTTTAGTGTAAGTGGTTGTCTCAATTATTTTACAAGAATATGAGAAGATTGAGAGTTAAATTTCTGCAGAACGTTTTACTTCAACAGCTTCTCATGAACTGATTTTTTTTTTTTTGCTATTTAGTCCCCAATAAACATTGCTGCTTTCTTGAAATACCTCTTTAAAAAAAAAACAAAAAAACAAAAAACAAAAACAAACACAAAAAAATGTAACAAACAAATGAACAGCCCCTCCAGTCATGCCTTTTAACTCAGTTTAATAAAATGTAGTGTTTGGATCCTGCTTACGAGGAACGACTGTAAGAATACTGCCAAGAACACAATGTGCAAAGCAGGTGGCAGATGTTACATCAAATATCATTCATCAACTTCACAGTAATGTTGAAGTCAACTAATATTTACACCAGCCCATCACACCTGTGATTGATTAGTGCTCAGCTATAGACAAATACGAATACTTATGAACAGGAAAAAAGAAACAAAAAAAAAAAACCCCTACAGCAAAAAGGGACAACACACACACAACAGAGTCACTAAACACCAACAGAGTCACTAAACTCAAAATAACTGCCCTAAGATATAATATATAAACCCAACATTGCTGTAGGTAGATGTTACAAATGATGCAAAACTTATTTACTTATTAAATTTGATATGCAGCAAATTATTAACTATGAAAATTGTTTATTACCATTAAATCTCACCAGAAAACTTATTTACAAGCTCTGAAATGCATGGTTTAGAAATTTATACACACAGGGAACAGGCAAAACTGGAAGACTTTAAGAGGTAACCAGCAAACCCAAACACTATACTGGAAGAGAAGGTTCTTACTGTCAATATATCACTTGTGTTTAATTACCTCTCTTACCTACTAGATGAATGCAGGAAGCTCCTTTCTGCTTATGGCAGCAGGCAATGAGCAAATTAAAAAAGGCTTTAAAGCACGGGGAGGGTTTGAGTGGTCTCAAATCTGTTAGATGCTTTGGAGTTATCCTCAGCTCTTTTTTTCAGAAAGCTGGGAGTCTGGCACAGTCTCTGACCTGGTTCTTCTTGACTCCTGATTCAGCAGAAGCCTTGCAGTGGGTCAGGCATGATACAATGCTATGTGCAGTCTTGGCACAACGTCATGCTGGCTATGCAGGCCAATCACATGCAGGCATTTAGTACCTGTTCCTGGTAAGCTTGAAACAGTGGAGTTTTCAGGCAGTTCAGGATGCAATGAGGCAGCAGAGCACACCGTGCTGCTTGCTCATCCCTTTTTAACAATACAACCCTGGACTAACGAGCCTTTGGACACAGATTAGCCAATCATAATGGCACTTTGCCAAGCTTGACTGTATTAGGTGAAGCCAGGGAATTTTTTTTTTCCTTTCATTCATTGCTTCCCCCAGCACAGAAGGAGGGGGAGAAGGGATACATGTCTGGGTAAGCCAGAGTCCTTAAATTCAGTGGTTCCAGGTTCTTTGTATTTTTTCCCACAGTTGCTTCTCCCCATAGCAGAAAGGGGGAGAGAAGAAAAATATGTCTGGGCAAGCCAGTACATGTATAAACTATTTTGGCCTGCTTAGGCCTACCATGACAGCAGAAAACATAATTATTTTTGCTCAGAAATCAAAGACCTGGGATATATTAGCATTTTTGTTTCAGCGACATGAAATAGTGCTTATTCATTTCAGGGTATCTGAGAAAATTGTAGCCATTTATGGTTGTAAAAAGTGGATATGGGAGTGATTTGCAATCCCAGTTTGCCAAGACAATTTAATCTGTTGATACACTCTTCTGTCAGCTTTAAATTAGTACCATTTCTACCAGAATTTTAAGGCTCAGATCTAAATTGGAACGAGCTGTAACTTTTTAATCTCATTATGATTTAATGTTCATCTTACACTGAAAACATAAGATATGTACAGAAGATAAGCAGGAGGGATTTCAGCACAAAATAATTAATGAATGAAATGCATTTAAAAAGAATTAATCAAGTGATAAAAAAAGTTTCTATTACAACAAAACAAGCAAACAAACAAACAAAAGCCTCAACCCTTCATTTGTGCAGTTAGGCAATGCCTGTGAACTTGAGATGTACTTTTATGAATCACCATATACAGGAAACATTTACTTGAAAAAATGTTACAGAATCATGGGATAGTTTGGGTTGGAAGGGACCTCCAAAGGTCATCTAGTCCATCTTATGCATAGCAGTTATGAAGCTATGCTTCAGGAACTATTCCTCTGAATGAGTGTTGAAACATGTCTTGATCTGCTACATGACCAGGATCTAATCCTTCCTCAAATCTTTGTCTGATTTCTTTCATCTGTAAATTATAATTGTAATATCAAAAGATAGTACATACATCTGAAAATTGAAACTGAGGAAAAAGAAGCTACTGAGAGTTAAGGAAATGAATGAAATTCACTGATAAGAGAACTGTAAAAGTCTCTTTTTAACTATTATAAACTATGCTGACATCAAATGTTCCTCACTTAAAGGTTTTTCTGTTGGTTTAGCTTTCAGGTAACATGCTAATAATTTTAGTTTAGTACTAACATAAATTCAACTCTACCTCTAATTCCATGTTGATTTTATTGTGTAATTTATAATCAAAGTGTACCAATTTTAAGAGGCTTGTCTTGAAACAAAATTAAAAAAAAACAAAAAAAAAACCCTGTCTTGTCTTTTGTTTTCTGTTTTGTTACAGACATGTCAGTTAACCATTATTTCCAAAGTTCCTTGAAAGTTTGGTTTCAGGACTGAATTGGTTGTGGGAATTAACAAGGCAGGAATTACAACATTTTATTTCTGAAAAGCCCTGTCCACAAACTATATACAAATTAGATTGGGTTCAAATTTGTTCAAGAAGATCTTCACAAGGATGCTTGTTGGTGTGCTGGTTTGAGGCTAACTGGAATATTTTAATAGAGAAAATTACACTATAGACTGTGAAAGGAAAACAATGGTGATGTCTAGTTCACTCATAGGCTTGCTGAGATGTTTGGGAAAAAAACCCAAAACATTAGATAAGTGAGTCTCTGTCTCTCTCTGGGGGCACAGAGTCTCGGGCAGTCTAGGTTCTGGCTCCTCTTTGCTGATTAATCTTCGCTAACCACTTTTCTTCTAACCCGCTAAGACGCTCTGGCCAATCCTCCTAATTCACCTTGTGAGTAAGGTAAACTTTGGGGTAAGGTACAGGGGTGGGGAGAAGGTGGAAGGGTGGTTGGGAGCCCCGCCTGGGGACTCCAATTTCTGGGAGGGGAGTTGTATTTCTGTATTACCTTTAACTTGTATATTTCTGTAAATATTCCTGTCTATTGTGTATATATCTGCTTGTTCATTGTGCCTTTAACTTGTATATTTCTGTAAATATTTCTGTCTATTGTGTATATCTCTGCTTGTACATTGTGCTGAGCTGTAAATAATAGCTTCATTCCTTAACTTCCAGCCAGATGAGTTCTAGTCTGGGTTATTTTACAAAGTTTGGGGGGACAGGGAACTCCCAAACCATCATAATAGGGAATTTAGTAATTCAGGAAAATCAGAAAATTGGAAAAGGTTTGCCACAAAACAGCTTTTTATTACTTACAAATAAAAGACAACCTGGAGTCCTAGGGCACATCTGTGCTACTCATGGCAGCGGAGTAGGAATTGGGAGCTGGTCCCTTGGCTCCTTTGTGGCAGTGTTTGCAGCACTGTCTTTGCAGCAGTGTCTTGAACTGCAAATTGTAATACAGTGTTGGATCAACACAGCACAGGATCCAATGCAAGTAAACCCACCAGAGTCCAAACTGACTGTAGACATGGCTGCCACGGGCAAAGATCATGGGATAGTACAGGGCCAAACCAGGCTGCTCAGCAACGTTCCCAAAAACAATGGTGGTTTACAGCAGAGTCAGAGCCCTGCAGCAGGAAGCCAGGATGCAGAAGTCTGAAAGCAGGGACTGTGTCTTTCTCATCACTATTCTTTCAGATGCCACTCAAGGTTTGACTCAAGGTCCAACTCAGGGTCCCACTCAAGGTCCCCCTCAAGGTCCCACTAGATAATGTGTCCAGTTGCCATATATATGTGCTGGGGCAATTTGCTCTTCCCAGTTCAAGCCCATGGGGGTGGGGTAAGGAACTTTGTGCCTACTTCTTTCCACATTACAAACCCCTGGAGCCAGAGGGGGGGGGAAGCAAAACAATGTTGTGTCCCATTCAAACCTGTGGTGGGGCAGGGACTTGGGTGTGCCCTGCCACAAGGACTGGATTTCAGATGCTTATGATTTATTCAAATGATTTATGCTAAGCAATTAGATTAACAGTTACCTGAAGACGAAATTTTGGCAATACTTGAGGATATTTCTAACTTGTAGCAAAAAGTACTTCAACTATTGCATGAACGTAAGGGGCAGGAAAGAAAAAAAAATTCTCCTTTTTTTGGATGTTAATAGGAATTTTGGCAATCTGTTTCTTGGAATATTGTTATAGCACCAAATTGTAGGATAAGGAAATGAAAATTGTCAGAGAACTGACTTTTGCATAATGGATTTCTTTTTTGCCTTTCCTGTGAAAATCTGTCCTTGTTTGACCTAGTTATAGGCTTAAGAAACACTGTAGTTTGCATATTCTTAGTAGAAACTTGCCAGAGGTCAAGTGATAAAACCTCCCTAAGTTTCAATAAGTACTCTAAAGCCTCCTACAGCTATAAGAAATGTCTAAGCTGCCACTTGACATCTGGCCAAATATTACAGGTGCAAATTCATTACTTTTCCTCTGGTGGCTATTCTAGACAAATGCAGAAACAGACAGCAGAAGACAAATCAGGAGAGAAATCTAGGGCTCACCTTCTGTCCCTGTCCTGGTTTCAGCTAGAATAGAACTAATTCTGCTCAGTGATTTTACTTTTTTAGCTCAGTTTCTTATAAGTAACTGCACTTTCTGAAATTGATGGCAGATTTTTGCAGGCAGTGTCTGCTTCTAGAAGTGATAGTGCTTACTGTTCATAGTTATTACCCAGGTTTGTTATGCAGAAAGGCTCTTGCTTGTACTTGCTCTTACAGAGACCAAAGTCACTGCTAAGTCTTATGTAACATGTTAAGGGGTGCTTTAAGTAAGAAGCCAGACTGTGGAGAGAAATGGATAGAACAGGTGATCCTAAACTGACCAGTAAGGTATTGTATCCCACATATGTCATACTCAATATAAACCTGAGGGACCATGAGAATGAGGAGCTCTTCTTCAAATGGCTGGTGTCTGAGGAGAGCTCTGTTTTGTTCCTCATTCCAGAATCCCATTCTTTAAACCAGTTCTGAAATTTGGTTCCCATATACCTTTGAGTCCAGTCTGGGTCTTCATCAGTGCCTGCTCACAGCATCAGTGGTGATGGTGAATGTAATTGGAATCTGGGTTCAATATTAATTTAGTATATATTTATGCATATTTAATTTTATTGTTATTTTTGTTTTGTTTCTCTCCCTTATTTTCTTTCACTCTCCCCTTAGGAAGAGAGAGTGGTTAATAGACAATGTCTATCATTAGTCTAGTGGCCAGCCCTTGAACTGTCAGAGATGGACAACATTAACTTAAAACATACAAACACCTAAATATGAAATTCTACAATCCTACCACCAACTGCTCCTCAGCTTTATGAGTTTTAACTGAGGTTCAGTGTTTCTCAGACCCTTGGAGTTTATTAACTTGCTTTAACTTTAATTTTCACTGTCATTTGAGACACCTTGAAGAATCTGAGACATCTGCAGAATGAGACAAGATATGTCTGAAGACAGCCAAGAAAATTGCGCCTTCCTGGCCTGGTGTCTGAAAACCAGATGGACACCTCATGAATATTAAAAGGCTAGACACACATGTTAAGAGAATTAAAACAGCCTGTTAGAGATGAGAATGTTCAAGACACTCCTAGAATGCATAAACTGTTCTTTGCTCATAACTTACTTAGACCAGAATCTCTCTATCTAAACTTATATATGGAGCTAATCCAACAAACATCCTCCCAGAACACTTAAGAGAGAGTTGAGTAAGCTCTTTATAGATTGTCTCTGTTACAGTTCTGATGTTATGCTTAATTGTAACTAAGAATTATAGCTTTCCAGAGAATTTAGTTAAGAGGCTAGATGATTTTTTTTCCTAAGAGGCTATGCAAAAATAAGAGATAAATTTATTTCATTTTGTTGGTTCTGCAAACTTTGATAAAGTGTTCAACAGAGTGTTCTAATTCTTCTCCTTTTTGCTGCTTCTGTCTTGATACTTCCCTCTCTCTGACTTTGTTTTCTGCCTTGCTTTGGCCGGTGAAAGGTACAGGGAGGGGGGAAGAATGGGTTGGCTGTGGCCTCTTTGTGTCCAGAGAGCAAATAGAGAGTTGAAATATTGTACAAGGCAGTATTATGTTGTTTATTGAACTGTGAATATATGTAAATTTGCCTTGTATATGTTTATTACCTTTTATACTTCTGTTTTTAGTCCACCTTTGTAAATATAATTCTATTTAACTTCCCAAATTAAAAGTATGTTAAATTTACTCCAGGGGTAAATTTCCAATTTGTTAGGATGTGACATGGAATTGTTGGAGCAGGTCCAGAGGAGGGCCACAAAGATCATCAGAGGGCTGGAACAGCTCTGCTATGAGGGCAGGCTGAGAGAGTTGGGGCTCTGCAGCCTGGAGAAGAGAAGGCTTCAAGGAGATCTTCTAGTAGCCTTCCAATACCTGAAGGAGGCCTACAGGAAGGCTGGGAAGGGACTATTGACAGGGTCTTGTAATGACAGGATGAGAGGCAATGGGTTTAAACTGGCAGAGGGAAGATTTAGACTGGATGTTAGGAGGAAGTTCTTTGCAGTGAGGGTGGTGAGACACAGGTACAGGTTGCCCAGAGAGGTTGTGACTGCTCCCTCCTTGGAGGTCTTCAAGACCAGGTTGGATGAGGCCTTGAGTGACCTGTACTAGTAGGAGGTGTCCCTGCCTATTGCAGGGGGTTGGAACTAGATGATCTTTGAGGTCCCTTCCAACCTTACCATTCTAGTATTCTATAAATCCAATCCACAACAGTCTCTTGAAGAGACATTTTATGAAAGAAAAGTTGCATCTAAAGCATTTGCAAAAATAGAAAACCCCTGAAATATAAAATTTTAAGGTAAGGATAGACTTTGGCCCATACACTTTCTGAAATAAGTATACTACCTCACATTGTGGATTTTGCATATATTAAAGTGTATTGTTCATTTACCCATATAGAAACTATGTAGAACTTGTGAGACTATATTCTCTGATTGAGGATTTTCTTTGGTATTAAATATTGCTTTTAAAATTATTTAATGCAATCAACTGCTGTTCAACAAAATAATATATCACTTCAAAAATAAAAAAAGTGGCAGAAGTAACCAATATCTACCTTATTGCACTATTTTATCAGGACAAGCTGAAAAATTTGACTTCTCTCAAACCAACTTCATCTGACTGAAAAGGACTGAGACGTAACGTGGCAAAAGATTTTAAATCCTATGTAATGATATGATAGGAGTATAGAAATATTTAACTAGGATAACAAAAATAGAAAGAAACCAAATGAAGAAACACCTACTGCATTTAATTCCCTCAAAAAAAGAACACTAAATATGAGCAAACAAAAAACCAACCCTAAAAGTGGAACTCCTCATCTCATTTTCACTTGTTTAACAGAAACGTTTCAGAGAAAGAAAAATATCGTAACAGCCTTGAACTTTGCACTGTACCTGTGACTCATCATCAGTATTTCAATCAGAATTTTACACATTTTATCTAGGGCACAACTAGTTTTGTGGTGTAATGACACTTTTTGCATACATAATACTTTCCCTTCAAAATATTATGACTACCTTTTGCAATTATTTATGTTAAAGACTTCAAAAGACCAAACACTTTCAAAACTGCAAAGCAATGACTGTTTATATTTAGGGAACTCAGTAACATTAAAAGGGAGCTAGAAAATCATGCAATCATAGAACAGTTTGGATTGGAAAGGATGTTCCAAGATCATCTAGTCCACAGCCTTGCCCATGAGCATGGACACCTTCCGCTATATCAGGTTGCTGAAAGCCCCACCCAACATGACACTGAATGCGTTTAATCAGAAGGAATCCACAGCTTCTCTGGAAAAACTGTTTCTGTGTCTCTATATTGGCAACACTAAAAAAAAAAAAATCCTTAGATTTAATCAAAATCTACACCCTCACTTCAAAATCATTGCCCCTTCTTTACATCCAGCTCATGATATGATTTCCTTTCTGGCTTGTAAGCACACATTGCCCGTTCATGTCCAATTTTTCATTCACCAACATACTTTAGTCCTTCTCCACAAAGCTACTCTCAGTCTGTTATGTGCAGTCCTGGAGCCCCCAGCACAGGAAGGACATGGAAGTGTTGGAGCAGGTCCAGAGGAGGCCACAAAGATGATCCGAGGGCTGGAGCAGCACTACTATGAGTACAGGATAAGGGAGTTGGGGCTCTTCAGCCTGGAGAAGAGAAGGCTTTGAGGAGACCTTAGAGTAGCCTTCCAATATCTGAAGGGGACCTACAGGAAGGCTGGGGAGGGACTATAGACAAGGTCTTGTAATGAGAGGATGAGGGGCAATGGGTTTAAACTGGTAGAGGGGAGATTTAGACTGGATGTTAGGAGGAAGTTCTTTACAGTGAGGGTGGTGAGACACTGGCACAGATTGCCCAGGGAGGTTGTGGCTGCTCCCTCCCTGGAGGCGTTGAAGGCCAGGTTGGAGGAGGCCTTGAGTAAGCTGTACTAGTGGGAGATGTCCCTGTCTATGGCAGGGAGTTGGAACTAGATGATCCTTAAGATGCCTTCCAACCTTACCATTCTATGATAGTATGATTCTACTATTCTATGATTCTATTCATACCTCAGACTCTATTGATACTGGTGATTGCCCTGGCTCAAGGGCAGAACCTTGTATGTAGTCTTGAGGAACCTCATTAATTTCATGGACCCCCGAGGCACATTACTTCTTATTGGTCTCCCTTTGGACAATGTATCTCCATGGATACAGCCATCCAGTAAGTTCCTTATGCATTTAATAGTCCATCCATGAAACCCGTATCTCATTGATTTAGAGACAAGGGTGTTGTGTGGAATTTTGTCTTACAGAAATCCAGGTAGATGACATCTGTGGTTCTTTCTTTCCTTTGCCCACTGACGCAGACACCATCACAAAAGATATCTAGAAGAACCAGGCACATTTTGTGCTCTGTGAAGCCATACTGTCATTCTCTAGGATTGTGAATTCACCAGAGCATGATTGCATGATCACTGAGGCCCAGGCTGCCACCAGTCTTGCCATCTCTAATTAGTTTTCCCATACTGGTGAGCAGCAGGTCCAGTAATGCTTCTCCTCTGTTTGGGCTGTCTGTCACCTGAATTAAGAAGTTGTCCTTGTTTCATTGCAATGGTCTCCTGAAAAACTTGGGGATTACTGCATTGCTTTTCCAGCAGATGCCAAAGCAGTTGTAGTCTCCCAGCAGAACTGGTGCTTGTGGGTGTGATGCTTCTTGTAGTTGAAGTAAGAAAACATTGTCAAAAGGCTTTCCTTAGTCAAGAACTCTGCAGTAAACACCATCTACCAGACTTCTTTTGTTGTCTTTTCCTCTAATCTTTACCCATAAAACCTCAACCTGTTCATCACTGTTTTTCAAAGAGAGTTCTGTGCAGTTAATATTTTTTATTGTTGTTGATTTTTTTTTTCTTACATAGGCCATAACTGTTTCATGCCTTCTTTCTTGCCTGTCACTTCTGAACAGTTTGCCACTGTGCTGGTTTGAGGCTGGCCAGAAGGAAACATGAATTGAAATTGTAATATTCATTGTTGTAAATATTGTTTTAGATTAGAGTTCTCAGCAAAGCTCTGAGTGAAATAGACATGGGTGAATTGTGCTGGTTTGAGCCTAATTGGAATATTTTAATGAAAAAAATTAGATTATAGGTTGTGAAAATCAAACAATGGTGAGGTCTGCTTCACTCATAGGCTTGCTGAGATGTATAAAAACAAGGACACAAACACAGATAAAGTAGAGAGTCTCTTGCTCTCTTTGGGAGCTGCTGTGTCTTCTGACCATCTGCCATTTACCCCAACTGATCACTCTGCATCTAACTCCTCTTGCTAATCCTCCAAACTCACCTTGCACATAAGGCAGACCCTGGGATAAGGTAGAGGGGTGGGAAGAAGGTGGAAGTGGGGTTGTGAGTCCCTCATGGGGACTCTGATTTCTGGGAGGGGGATTGTGTTTCTGTATTACCTTTAACTTGTATATTTCTTTATATTTCTGTAAATATTCACATATTCTGTAAATATACACATATTGTGTATATCTCTGCTTGTATATGGTACTAAGCTTTAAGTAGAGCTTCATTCTTTAGCTCCCAGCTGTCTGAGTCTAGTCTGGGTGATTTTCATAGAGTGGGGTGGCAGGTAACTCCCAAACTATCACAACCACCATCAATTGCAATGCTCCAGTGGTGTGATTAATCTGAATAGGTTTCAGTGAGAGCAATTGAATTGTGGCTTTCCAACTGCACAGTAGCTTCCAGCACATCCAGTTCATTAACCGTGCTTTGTGCACAAGGGTACAGAGGTATTTCATCTGGGTTATGTGTTGCCCTTTTAGAGAAACACTTTCAGCCATGTTCTCCTTAAAATTGCATTGTTTGAAGAGTATGCATCTCGAGGACATGCTCAGATTTATTTTTCTTTTTGTCATCACAAAAATGTAAGGAAAAATTACATCTATAGAACTTATATTTAGGAGGAGATCTTAAACAAATTTAAAATTCATCACTGTATCAGTATTTTGACAGCCAAAGTCTCTGTAAAGCTAGGTTTAATAGATGACAGTATGTCTTGTAGATCAGTGCAATTGAGTACAGACTATGATTATAATTTTAAAAAAATATGTTTGTATTAAAACCTTAGAATCATAGAATGGTAGGGTTGAAAGGGACCTCAAGGATCATCTAGTTCCAACCCCCTACCATAAGCAGGGACACCTTCCACTAGTACAGCTCACTCAAGGCCTCCTCCAACCTGGCCTTGAACACCTCCAGGGAGGGAGCAGCCACAACCTCCCTGGACAACCTGTTCCAGTGCCTCACCACCCTCACTGCAAAGAACTTCCTCCTAACATCCAGTCTACATCTCCCCTCTGCCCCTTGTCCTGTCATTGCAAGACCTTGTCAATAATCCCTCCCCAGCCTTTCTGCAGGCCCCCTTCAGATACTGGAAGGCTACTCTAAGACCTCCTCAAAGCCTTCTCTTCTCCAGGCTGAAGAGTCCCAACTCTCTCAGAACCTTAGAAACTTCAAGTCTAGAAGTTAATCTTGTATGGAACTTACAGACAATGAGAAATGTAGTCAGGAGAAGCAAGACATAGGCTCACTTAACCTAAAATTTAATTACTATTGTAAATTTACTTTGATAATTTATGAAATCAGTATGAAATGTCATTAAAAGCTTCTGGCTATGTTTAGTTGTCTGAAGAGAAAATAAGGGCTATTACATTAGCATCGATCTGCAATTCAGAATCATCTTGTGGCAAATCCTGAGATGTAAAAATTTGCTTTGGTCTTACAGCCTACCAAGAAGATAAATCTTAATTCTTTATTTAAAACCTTATATCTACAGATTTTTTTTTTTAATTTTGCCATCACTTACAGTTCAAATATGTTTTTTACATATTTTTGTAAAAAATAACAATATTGCATTCATAGTATCTTAGTTATAAAGGAAGTTATGACGTGATGATAGTGATGCAATGACAGGACTAGGGGCAATGGGTTTAAACTGGCAGAGGGAAGATTTAGACTGGATGTTAGGAGGAAGTTCTTTACAGTGGGGGTGGTGAGACACTGGTACAGGTTGCCCAGGGAGGTTGTGGCTGTCAATAGTCCCTCCCCAGCCTTCCTGTAGGCTCCTGTCAGATTCTGGAAGGCTACTCTAATGTCTCCTGGAAGACTACTCTGATGTCTCCTGGAAACCTTCTCTTCTCCACACTGAAAAGCCACAACTCTCATAGCCTATCCTTATAGCAGAGATGCTGCAGCCCTCTGATCATCTTTGTGGCCCTCCTCTGGACCCGCTCCAACAGTTCAATGTCCTTCCTGTGCTGGGGAGGATAGAATGGTTTGGGTTAGAAGGCATCTTAAAGATCATTTAGTTACAAACTCCGTGGCATAAGCAGGGACACCCTCCACTACCTCAGGTTGCTCAAAACTCCATCCAACTTGGTCTTGTACAATTCCAGAGACGAAGCATCTACAACTTCTTTGGACAACCTATTCGAATGCCTCATCACCCTTTTGACGAACTTCTTCCTGACATCTAATATAAATCTAACCTCTTTAAGTTTTATATATATATTTAACCTCTTTTAAGTGCTGGAAGGTTGCTATAAGGTGTCCTTGGAGCCTTCTATCCTCAAGTCTGAGCAAACAACTCAAATTGCCTCAATCTCTTCTCCTAGGGGACATGTTCCAGCCTTCTGATCATGGAATCATAGAATGGTAAGATTGGAAGGGACCTCAAAGATCATCTAATTCCAACCCCCTGACATAGACCCTCCTCTGGACTCATGCTAACAGGTCAGTGTCCTTCTAATGTTTGGAACCGGGAGCTGAGCACAACACTACAGGTGGAATCTCATGGGAGCCAAGTAGATGGGGGAAAATTACCTCCCTCAGTATCTAGCAGCTTTAGAGCATTCCTGCTTTGTTTAAATTTGGCATCCAAAGCTGGCCAGCAGAGCAGTTTTTCATACTCCATTGACTGTATTAACTGAAATAAATGAGGCAGGATAGCTTAGAGTGATCTCAAATTTTATGGCTTCTGTGTTTAGAAGATTGAAATATAGCTCCCTATTTGTAGCTCATAAAGAAAGTGAAGCCTATATGTTGATTACTTCTTCTAGTGATCACATTATTTTTTAAATGTTAAGTAGAAAACAAAGCCAAATTCTCTGCTTCCTTGCTTCCAATATATGCAGTTTGCTGTTTCTACACTTATAATGTTACAAAATTTACAATTTGAAAGGGAAGGTTACATTTGGGCTTGGGAAATTTTTAGCAATTTAGCAATGTTGCTACTGTGACTGGCCTCTCAGCATTTTTTTCTGTTACTGTCTACTTGCCTGAGGAAATTAACAACTTTTATTTCAGAGACTGATATATCACATTTATACCAGCTTCCTGCCACACTCTGTAAATACTTAAATATCTGCTCTATTGTCATGATGTGTATATTTGCACTGTAACATCTGGAACAGCTCACAGGGATTCCATTAAGCATTTTCAAAGTAGCATCTAAACAGAAACTATGCCTATTCAGTATTATTATAACAAAAGTAATTGATTTTATAAAGGTCAATCTTAACTTAGATTAAAACAGATGTTTTAGATTTAGTAGTAGTAAACTTTTCTAATCCTGATCAAAGATTTCTCAGTTATTTTCCCACTTCCACAAAACCCAGTTTATTTCAGGTCACTCAAAGTCATTGGCAGGACTTATTACTGCTTAAAGTAGTTGAGTATCATCAATGATGTGTACTAACGTAATTCCTACACATCTCCAGAAAACCAGGAGTGTCTGTCCTGAATGTGAAACGTTAAACTGAACTTAGAGGTAATAAATGTGGCACAAGACTACCTCACAAAGAACTAACATTCAATATTCAATGAACTGTTGGAGCGAGTCCAGAGGAGGGGCACGAAGATGATCTGAGGGCTAGAGCAGTTCTCCTGTGAGGACAGGCTACAAGAGTTGGGGCTCTTCAGCCTGGAGAAGAGAAGGCTTCCAGGAGACCTTAGAGTAACCTTCCAGTATCTGAAGGGGGCGTACAAGAAGGCTGGGGAGGGATTATTGACAAGGTCTTGCAATGACAGGACTAGGGGCAATGGGTTTGAACTGGCAGAGGGGAGATTTAGACTGAATGTTAGGAGGAAGTTCTTTGCAGTGAGGGTGGTGAAACACTGGAACAAGTTGCCCAGGGAGGTTGTGACTGCTCCCTCCCTGGAGGTGTTGAAGGCCAGGTTGGAGGAGGCCTTGAGTGACCTGTACTAGTGGGAGGTGTCCCTGCCTATGGTAGGGAGTTGGAACTAGATGATCCTTGAGGTCCCTTTCAACCTTACCATTCTATGATCCTATGATTGTTGAAGTTTCAACTACTATTGAAAGCTGAAATGAGATAAACTATGTAGCAGTATTTTACATCACATTTATTAGTGATAATACCATGAAGTGGGCGGAACTTTGTTATTGCAAAGTTCATACAAGAATAAAAGTTCATACTCTTACCTTAATTTTAAACAATGTTATCTCATTTGAAGAAAGGTAGTTAGTGGTGTGAAACATTCATTACAGTTCTAAATAATGTTGTATAATACACAGGTCTGATGAAGATGTGTTTCCATCCACCTGTACTATAGACTTAATTGAAAATCTTTCTTGTTTGGACTAAAAGTTTAATCTCAAACCCAAGAAGCTATGCTCAAGAATGTTTATGTTGAAGCAAAGTATTCAATGACAAACTCGTTTGACTTTCTGCAGATAGCTTGTATGCTTTTGTATACTATTGTTATTTTCTCACTGAACTCAGCTGAAGAATTTGAAGGTATCATATAGAATATTCTATTTATCAAAGGTATTTCCATTTCAGTATGTGATGGTTTGGGAGTTCCAGGCCCTCCCCAACACCCCACCACCACCACCCACCACCACCCCCACTTTGTAAAATCACCCAGACTAGACTCAGCTAGCTGGAAGTTAAGGACTGAAGCTCTATTTCCAGCTTAGCACAATATACAAGCAGATATATACACTATATACAGAATATTTACAGAAATATACAAGTTAAAGGTAATACAGAAACATAATTGCTCTCCNACAAGTTAAAGGTAATACAGAAACATAATTGCCCTCCCAGAAATCAGAGTCCCCAGGAGGGGCTCCCAATCACCCTTCCACCTTCTTTCCACCCCTCTACCTTACCCCAGGGTTTGACATCCACAAGGTGAGTATGGAGGATCAGCCAGGGGGGTTAGAAGGAAAGTGGTTAGTTAGGTTACTTGGCAAAGAGAAGGCAAAAAGCTAGAGAGACTGAGACTCTCAGAACCTGTGTGAGTGTCTTATATATGTTTGTGTTCTTATTCTTATACATCTCAGCAAACCTACGAGCAAAGTAGACATCACCATCGTTTACTTTTCACCACATATAATCTAATTTTCTCTATTAAAATATTCCAATTAGCCTCAAATCAGCACACAGTAGTTAGACTATTGTATATAATCAGAATAAGAAAACTAAAGATATCTCTAAGGGGATTTCTTTCCCTAAGGAGAAGGTCAACACTTAATTCTACCAAGTTGCTTATTGTTTTACGTTGCTGAGTCTTGAAAACCTTCAAGGCCTTTACTGTTCTTCATCCACTCATAGAATTTAAGCATCCTCTGTTAACTTCCCTGGCTGTGTGGATTTGTGCATTTGCAGTTCAGATGAGCCACATTCTAATATCCTTTATCCTTCACAAGACATCATTTATACCAATCACTCTGACCCATGTATCCTCATCTTACCTTCTCTCACTTAACTGTAAGCTTTTACTACCATCTGCTCATATGAATAGTTTAAAGCCTTCTTCACCAGTCTGGCAAGTCCAGTTGGCAAGAATACTTGTACCACACTTTGTCAAATAAATCTCATGTCTTTTTCAGAAATCCCTGTGGTAGAAGTACTGCTTGTGACAACAGCCACACATCCACTTGCTGTATCTCAGAATGCATCCACTCCTCCCTAAGCCTTTCCCATCATCCACAGGACAAAGGAGAAATCCACCTTTGCCCTCATCATTGTGTTCTTACTTATGCTTGCTCCATGTTTCCATTGGAAGTACTAATGATGCACACATGTATGAGTAAACGGTCTGAAGGCCACATGAGCCTTGTCAGCCTTGAACCAACATTCTGGATTCAAGCCCCAACAAACCTATGCCATCAGTTCTGGTTGGCAGGTGGGTCCTTTCATCTCCTGAGGAACAGTCTCAAAATATTGTTGCCTGCTACTTCTCTTGGCACTAAGGCTTGGTTCAGGACCAGCTGGCTCTGAAGTCTGCTTCAATGGCTTCTGTTCTCTTTCCTTGACTATCAGTGCAATGCACCAATTCTGTAAATTCAGATATGAAGGCCAATATGTCTTTCTGCTGTAGCCAGAGTTGTCATCCATCCCTCTCTTGGGAGAGTCCATTCAGATTCATTTAACTGTCCCTCCTTTGCATTCTCCAGCTCAGCCCACTTGCATCTGCAGTCTCCATGAAAATTGCACAAACCTCCTACTCATGTTTATTGATGCTTGCTTGACTTCACAGGTGAGGCCATCATCACTCTCACTCTACCATGCCCTAGGCAAAGCAATAGACATGAGTTCTGGGAAGCATCATCCTCCCTCTGACACTCTGTCTCACCCATAGCCTCCAGCTTGCCAGGGTGGTTCCTCCAGCCAAGGCCAAGCGCTGCCTCTACTGAGGACACTAACAACACTGTGCAGTCTCAAACTTTCTGAGAAGAGTTTCTGTATCCCTTTTGCACCCACTGGCAAGTAAAGTGCCCCATAAACAGTAAAATTGCTGTCAAATCCCTCTACTTGTTAGGCACTGCAGTCCAATTCACCAGCTGAACAGGTGTCCCCACTGCAGGGGAAAAGCAGATCATTCACTTAGCAGCAGGCAGTTGTTTAGCAACCAACCAAAGAGAATACGAACCCAGAGAGTTCAGTCTCCTGGGCTTTGTTTGTTTTGCAATATAATTAACTACAGAATTTTCTTGATTGACTTTTCTTTCTTTTTTTTTTTTTTTTTTAATTGGTGCCTTAAATTCAGAAATAGTTGAGAATGTTTTTATTTGTAACTAAAATTCTGTGATCATAAATATGCTAATGATGGGAAACTGGATTAAAACATCAGGGAATAAATTTATTCTTCAGAAAATCAGAGCTACTGAATATTTTAAAGGATATAAAAAAAAAGAGATTTGGCGGGAAAAGGTGAACTTTATTTCATCAATTATATAAGATCATTTTGGAGCTGTTTCAAATGATGACTAAAATAAACCCTTCCTACCAGCATAAAATTCCCTGGTAAAATAATTATTGTTGTTGTTTATCATAGGTGAAATAGGTAAAAATATCTATTTTTAATTTTGCTGAAATCTTACTTGTTATGACCCTCTTTTCCAGTGCTTAGAATTACACTGAGTTTCGAGCATATGGGCTGAAACAGTCCATTTGTGCTGTTTCATGTTAAGTATTTGAGTATGTTTCAAGGCCAGATTGGATGAGGCCTTGAGTAACCTGTACTAGTGGGAGGTGTCCCTGCCTATGGCAGGGGGTTGAAACTAGATGATCCTTGAGGTCCCTTCCAACCTTACCATTCTATGATACTATGATTCTATGATTAAATTCCTCAAATAATTTTTCAAAATGTGATGGATTGGGATAAGTAGTAAACTGCCAACATACAAAACCAAATGCAGGCAGGGTGGGGAATGGCTGAGGTCAGCCCTAAGGAAAAGGATCTGGGGGTCTGAGCTGATGAAAAGCTCAACATGAGCCTACAGTGTGTGCATGCAGCCCAGATAGCAACTGAGTGCTGGGCTGCATCAAGAGCATGTGGGCAGCAGGGCAAGGGAGGGGATTCTACCCCTTTGCTCTGCTCTCGTCAGACCCCATCTGGAGTACTGTGTGCAGTTCTGGAACCCTCAGCACAGGAAGGACATGGAAGTGTTGGANGCCCAGGGAGGTTGTGGCTGCACCCTCTCTGGAGGTGTTCAAGGCCAGGTTGGATGAGGCCTTGAGTGACCTGTACTAGTGGGAGGTGTCCCTGTCTATGCAGGGGTTGAAACTAAATGATCCTTGTGGTCCCTTCCAACTTTACCATTCTGTGATCTGGTGTGATTTTCTGTGTTATCTATTTTTTGGTTTTTTTTATTGTTTGTGGATTTGGTTTGTTTTGCTTTGTTTCTCAGGTTCTTTTGTTATTATTATTATTATTATTAGTAGTAGTAGTAGTAGTAATATTATTATCATCATCATCATTGTTATCATTATTACCATCATCGTTATTATCATTATTATCGTTATGTGATGGTTTGGGAGTTACCTGCTCCCCCCATGCAATGAAATCACCCAGACTAGACTCAGCCAGCTGGAAGTTAAGGACTGAAGCTCTGTTTACAGTTTAACACAATATACAAGCAGAGATATACACAATAGACAGGAATAGTTACAGAAATACACAAGTTAATAGTAATAGAGAAAAACAATCCCCCTCCCAGATACCAGAGTCCCCAGGAAGGCCTCCTAACCACCCTTCTAACTTCTTCCCACCCCTCTACCTTATTCCAGGGTCTGCTTTATGTGCAAGGTGAGTTTGGAGCATTGGCAAGGTGGGTTAGAAGCAGAATGATTAGTTGAGTTACACAGCAGAGAGGCCAGAATACACAGCAGCTCCCAGAGAGAGCAAGAGACTACCTTATCTATGTTTGTGTCCTTGTTTTTATGCATCTCAGAAAGCCTATGAGCGAAACAGACCTCACCATTGTTTTCTTCTCACAGCCTATATATTTTTTTATTATTATATTCCAACTAGCCTCAAACCAGCACTTATTCTTATTCTTATTCTTATTCTTATTCTTATTCTTATTCTTGTTCTTGTTCTTGTTCTTGTTCTTGTTCTTGTTCTTGTTCTTGCTCTTGTTCTTGCTCTTATTCTTATTCTTATTCTTGTTCTTCTTGCTCTTATTCTTATTCTTGTTCTTATTACTGTTATTATTGTTGTTACTATTGTTACTATTACTATTATTATTGCTCTTTTTACTTCCTCTACTAACATCTAGATATAAAAAAAAAAAAAACAACAAAAAAACCCCACCAAACAAACAAAACCCCTAAAAACTTAAATGATTCCAAAAAATATGGTAGGAACGAAATGGATGTTACATCATTCATAAACTTGACTGGAGGACCGAATTTTACATTCTTTGATTTTTGTTTGCACTTCATAGCTGAACCCTTTCATTTTTTAATTGCAGTGCAGAACAATGCATAAATATGTTTTAAAATCTATGTTTACAGAGAGATTTCTAAGACTACTTTACACACACACACACACTTTTAAAAGAAAATAATTATTCAATGCGTTTTAGACTTAAGTCTTCTATTTCCCTGAGAAAATCTAATATGAATTATTTTCTCACTTCTCTTTTCATTATTTAAATTAAAAGAATGCATGCTGTATATACATTTGGCTTTTCATAAGCGTAGGGTTTATACACTGTCAACACACAAATAAGTGAAACTTCTTCACAAAACAATGAGTAAAGCAGAATACGTAAGATTTCCAGTGACCTTAAGATTATTATAGGTAAGTCAAGTAAAGTGATGTGTAGTTTCCGCAACCTTCAGGATAATCTGGTCAGTATAACATTGGAACATTATTCAAGAGGGAATCTCAAAAGAAGAATGAATTCTTTCTTCTTCTACAATAAATAATATATGGACTACTCTCTTTCTGTGGTATCAAGCAAAGCACTTTTGGCTGTATTCTAAATTGCATAATTCAAAACTACTCTTTTGTGCAGCGTAGGAATTCTGTCCTTAACAGAATGCAACTCATGAATTCTTTGCTGTGAAGGAAAATAAAACACTTACAAGGAAACAGTAATTCAAATGAGTCCTGGGGTGCATCATGAGAAGCGTGGCCAGCAGGGCAAAAGAGGGGATTGTTCCCCTTTACTCTGCTCTCTTCAGACCCCATCTGGACTACTGTGTGCAGTTCTGGAGCCCCCAGCAGAGGAAGCACAGGGAACTGTTGGAGCGGATCCAGAGCAGGGCCACAAAGGTGTTCAGAGGGCTGAAGCAGCTCTGCTATGAGAACAGGCTACAAGAGTTGGGGCTCTTCAGCCTGGAGAAGAGAAGGCTTCCAGGAGACCTTACAGTAGCCTTCCAGTATCTGAAGAAAGCCTACAAGAAGGCTGGGGAGGGACTATTTACAAGGTCTTGTAATGACAGGACAAGGAGCAATGGATTTAAACTGGCAGAGGGGAGATTTAGACTGGATGTTAGGTTTGTTTTCCTCAACAGGTTGAAATGAGGTTTGTACTTGACCTGATGAATTCTGACTTTGAAGAGTAAAAGCTGGTATCTTCCAGGTGAGATGTGACAGCAAAGTTTACCTTGTTCAATAAAGATCAAATTGGTACACTTCCAATAGCCAAACTTCTAGACTGAGAGGGGGCAAAGTTTGCTGTGAGTCAGTAATATAGATTAAGGTTAAAGTCCTTTTGGCATCTTTGAGACCCTGCTTATCTTCTACTGAGTCAATGGCAAAATCCCAATTGACATAATGCTGCCTTGAGCTCTCAGGTTCTTGCTCCAATTTCTAAAGCAGGCATTGTAGAAAAGGTCAATCATATACATTTTACTCATGCAACCAGTGGTTTCAAAAGTAAATGCAATTACTTCAATAGCAAGGATTTTTCATATGAGTAATGCTTTGAAGATCAGATCCTGCATGGTAAAATATTTAGTGATTTCTAAGTATAAAAAGACATTTTTTTCTTTAAATGCATATCAATGCTTTCTTTCTGAAAGATGAATGCACTTATAAATTCTGAATTTGAGAGATACCTTTGCAGGATCAAAACCTGAAATTTTGATATCATCATTAATTACAAGTGATACTTATTTACAGTTTTGATAGGGCAAACATGAAGCATTAACCAATTTTGATTTAGTTCTCAATTATTACTTCTAAAAGTAATTTTTTATTTAATGGTTATTCATTTCCTGTGACATGAATAATCAGAAAGATACTTAAATACTGCAATATTGTATATTGTATTGCAGATAAACTTATAATATCTGGTAACAGGTCTGCACATCTGGTTTTTACAATATTTTCATAGAATCATAGAATGGTAAGGTTGGAAGGGACCTCAAGGATCATCTAGTTCCAACCCCCTGACATAGGCAGGGACACCTCTCACTAGCAGAGATCACTCAAGGCCTCATCCAATCTGGCCTTGAACACCTCCAGGGAGGGACTATTGACAAGATCTTGCAATGACAAGACAAAGGGCAATGGGTTTAAACCGGCAGAAGGCAGGTTTAGACTGGGTGTTGGGAGGAAGTTCTTTGCAGTGAAGGTGGTGAGACACTGGCACAGGTTGCCCAGGGGCGTTTTGGCTGCTCCCTTCCTGGAGGTGTTCAAGGCCAGGTTGGACAAGGCCTTGAGTAACCTGTACTATTGGGAGGTGTCTCTGCCTATGGCAGGGAGTTGGAACTGGATGATCCTTGAGGTCCCTTCCAACCTTACCATTCTATGAAAACACAGAAAAGAGTTCAAAGGTGAAAATTCTTAATAGAGTCCTGTATGTTTCAGAGTAATTTCATTAAAACTTTATATTAAAATGCTGCCTTGTGGTTTTATGATTGGTAAATTACATTTTAAAATAATAATAAATCAGTGAAGGAAGGCACATAACATCAACTGGTATATATTTAACATTGGTAACTCTTTAGGCTACCTCTTAAAGAACTAGTACATATTGCCTGAGACCTTCTATCTCACCTTTTATCATGAAACATTACACTGGCTTATTTCTAGGAATGGACATCAATTCCGTAGGCAAAATTCAACTCATATAAAAAATCTGGCAATTTAAACACAATTATTGCTCATTCTGATTGGAGAAGTTAGTTTGATTAGTTACTTTTTGGTGATGCATACATGTACTTCACCAAGATATACAATACTTGGATGATCAGGGGTTTTCTTTGTCTTCAAAAAGCCTAATACTAAAAATGTATGATCAAGAGACCTGTAATGCAAAGAAAATCTTCACTTAGATTCTTTGGTGACTGTCTGTACATATACAGGAGAAATCCTTCTTTTAAATAAATAGCCTTTAGTAGAGAAAATGATACAGCTCTATCATCTCTTGACACATAAAAAAATGTCTCTTTTTAACAATGAAAAATGTTAAAACAAGGATTGACTTAAAAGTCAGGATCTAAATATGAGCTATAAAAGAGGTGTGTTTCTCTAAGGAAAAAAAGAAAATTTGGCCGTAAGTTTCCTTTGCCTTCCCTTACTCTTTACTAAATCCTTAAGCATTCCTTTTCAGTGGTTACAAGTAAGCTTCTATGATTCTTAAAGAGTTGGTTCCTAGTTTCTTAGCAACCCCTATTGTTTGTCTAATGTATCACTGGGGCTTTTTTGTGATATAATAAGGAGCACAGTGACTGTTATAGAATCATAGAATGGTAAGGTTGGAAGGGACCTCAAGGATCATCCAGTTCCAACCCCCTGCCATATACAGGGACACCTCCCTCTAGTACAGGTCATTCAAGACCTCGTCCAACATGACCTTGAACACCTCCAGGGATGGAGCAGCCACAACCTCCCTGGCCAACCAGGGAGTTCCAGTGCCTCACCACCCTCACCGTAAAATTGTGCCCTTAAAATTGCGGATGTTTTTAAGATATCTTTTCAATTAACTTCATGGAGAAAGTTTATGTAACCACCCTTAGTTAATTTACATTCTGATCTGTTGTGGCCGCATATTATTCTATCACTAGGCATACAGATGCTTATAGATTCTCAGGTCTGGAGGTGTCTCTCATGATGTTCCCAAATCACATCACTCTTCTTACCCTGTAGTTAGGTTTCTACATAAAAGCTGTCAAAGCAAACTGGGTAAGAGATGTGACATGTACACATAGATTTCTGGCCTTGCACTGCACTGAGGTATTGCTACAGCACTTGCCAACATCTGAGTTTATTTTTAACTTCATTTTATACTGAACAATCATATTTGATCTCAATATTGTTAAATTAGAAACACTTTGAATTTCTGTGGGATGCATAAAGCTGTTCCCGTCATACTTTTGGAAAAGACAAAAAAACCCCACAAACAAACAAACAAAATTAAAAAAACCCCACCAAAACAACATCCCAGAGTATTTCTTTGAGTATGCAAAATTGAAACTGTATGCAAAAATAAAGAAGTAGTATTAGTATGATAGCAGTACAGTAATATTAATCAATAAAGTCTGCCGCAAGGGAAAGAATTAGACACAGTCTGCTCTCAGACATGAAGACAGAGGCCCTAAATAAATAATAGGGAATTTTACCTCAAGAGTTCAAGAAAATGTCAAGAATTTTTTATTTGTTCTCAGAGGAACACACAGAAGTCAAAGAGAATAATTTTTCACTTTTTCAGCAAAATCTGATTGCATCGATTTGGAGGGGGAAACAGATTTTTAAAAGAGTATATTTCAGCCTGAGATATGGAGAGAGGAAGCAAGTTGTAATATTCAGAGAGATTTTCTAACCTTAACCTCAAGCTAAAGCCATCAGGACCTGCTCAATAATGGTGACAGTACATGATTCATTTCATTTATTTTGTCTTGCCAAGGACAATTGTACAAAGAAAGGGTAAAAAAAAAAAAAAAACAAAAACCAATCCATACCTTTTTTGTCTATTACATTTCATAAATACCTTCAAAATTCAATCTTTTTGCCATACTCTGTAGCTGAAAATGCTCAGTGAACAACTTTTTTTTTTCCCCCCCCCTACAGAATCATAAAATCAACCAGGTTGGAAGAGACCTCCAAGCTCATCCGGTCCAACCTAGCACCCAGACCTAACCAACCAACTAGACCATGGCACTAAGTGCCCCATCCAGGTTTTTCTTGAACACCTCCAGGGGCAGCGACTCCACCACCTCCCTGGGCAGCCCATTCCAATGCAAATCACTCTCTCTGGTAACTTCCTCCTAATCTCCAGCCTAGGCCTCCCCTGGCACAACTTGAAACTGTGTCTGCTTGTTCTGTCGCTGGTTGCCAGGGAGAAGGTGAGGGTCACCCTCACCTGACTACAACCTCCTTTCATGTAGTTGTAGACAGCAATGAGGTCTACCCTGAACCTCCTCTTTTCCAGGCTGCACAACCCCAGCTCCCTCAGCCTCTCCTCACAGGGCTGTGCTCCAGGCCCCTCAGCAGCTTCATCGCCCTTTTCTGTACATGTTCCAGTACCTCAACATCTCTCTTGAATTGAGTGGCCCAGAACTGACCACAGGACTCAAGGTGTAAGATATAGTAAGAATTGGAAAGCTGTGATAAATCTCATTAAAACCTTTTAGGCTTGTTTAACAATATTAGTCACAATATAGAGTGATTCAAATGGATATTAAATGGCTGTATGTTATTTTTTGATCTTTTGAATCATAACATAAATAAGTGAACCTCCATGAGTGCATTTTTACAAGTGTCATTATACAGACTTTTTGTCATACTTGGGACATAACTTTGAAACCTTTAGCTTGCATCCAGTAAAATTATTCATTGCTCAGACTCACCTGTGCCAGACTTAAATTCTTCTCATTATGAAGGGTGAGAATAAGTTTCCCTTCTCAGTTATTTGTTCTCATAATTCTGCTGTACTTAAAGTAGTAAAATATTATCCCAATTTTACATCTAGGGATACAACTAGGTATACAACTACTTTCTTTAATGGATTCCCCCAAATTAAACTAAGAAGGAACCAAGTAGTTAGATAAAAAAAAGCACTAAGATTTTATTTTGCTTGTTTAGGGGGAAAAGTTAGAAATATAGGAAAGAAGAAAAAAAAGAGATTGTAAAAGCAGAGATACAGATACAGATAATGTCTTACTACTCCTGAAGGCCATGATTTGTTGGTTGACTCCAAACTTTCCTGCTAGCTTTGAGGTTTTATACTTTTTTCTAATCTCACAAGTGGTCACAGTTCCTCATTCAGTTGCTATGCTTACAGTACATTTGGCGTCAGAGCTGGTCTGACAGTTAGATACGTATGCTGGTCCCTGTCTCATGGCAAGTTATGTGCTCTTTTGGCTCCAAACTGCTGTGTCAGTCATCTGTGAGGGTCCTTCCATCAAAAGACTCATAAAAAGTCATCACACTGAGCCCCAGTTTGCACCCCAACACTCTCAAGAACAGAACATGCGGCCTTGTCTGGTTTTCAGCTGCTATAATCCAAAAGCTTGTGATCTTGTAGATGAGTAGCTATCTTCCTGGGGCAATGGTGTCAAAACACCCAGGAAACTGTGTTGAAGAAATGTAAAAGACTTAAACCTACAATGGCTTAAACATCATAGAACAGAATATCGGAAGGTGTCATAATTCCTAACACCTTCCATGGCCCAAGATTAAGTTTGTCTTAAATGTGGAGTTTATGAGCTATGAGTGAAATTGGATTACTCACCTTTCAGAAAATTAGAATCATAGAATCATAGAACGGTAAGGTTGGAAGGGATCTCAAGGATAATCGAGTTCCAACCCCCTACCATAAACAGGGACACCTCCCACTAGTACAGGTCACTCAAGGCCTCCTCCAACCTGGCCTTCAACACCTCCAGGGAGGGAGCAGCCACAACCTCCCTGGGCAACCTGTTCCAGTGTCTCAC
>VWZE01020045.1:0-31364 GCA_013396675.1 Eubucco bourcierii
CTCCCCTCCGGTCTCCGCATCTTGGCCGACTGTCCCCACCGCCGCGGGCTACTGGTTGCCCTGGGCCGGCTTACTGCGGCGAGAAAAGCAGTTGGGACTTGATAATCTCCAGAGGTCCCTTCCAACCATCACCATTCTGTGAGTCTGACAGTCTCCATAACTGTAATATACTGATCTGAAGGCTTCAGATCTAAAAATGGTGGTGGTGGTTGTTTTTGTTTTTTTTTTCCTGAGTGATCAGAGCTCAGAATCGATGCTTTTGTGCTGTTTCGTTCGCTTCACATCCCTCACACCTGAGCACAGAGGCACAGCGTCCAACAAGGAGAGCTGTAGGTTTCCTGTTAATGTGTACAAGCTTGTGACAAATGCATGGCTTAATCGAAGGACTGCAGTACAGAGGAAGGTTTTTCACTGTTGGAAGCAAACAAGCAAGTGGAGGTGGCCTTTTGAATGTAAGCTGATGATTAATGCAAAGGGAGATGAGTTCCGAAGTGTGCCGATAGCCTGCTAAACCTCCTCTGTATGAGTTCTCATGGGAAGCTGTACAGGCATACTGTGTGTCACACAAAATAAACTGGTCCAGTTGTAGCTGAGATTAGCTCTTCTCTCTTGCCCCTCGGTTTCTGGTCAGTCAGGAGTGATGTGCCTGACTCCAGTTCTGCCTCTAAGCAGAGCTGTGCGCTGAAAGAAATTAGAATAATGAGCCTTACCTAGGAGAGGTGGCAAGGTGATCTGTTGTGAGGAACCCAAAATGAACACAGCTGCTGACCAAGGTGCTCAAGGTGATTTTGTAGGCATTGCATTAAGTTCATTCTGCTTAGTTTTTCCTTCTTAATGGATTTATCTGTGGCACCACACATTTCACCTTGCAGTCCTTCACAACGGTGGCTGGATGATGCAATTTCTCACACATGCAGTTGGTTCTGTGCCCAGGTGGCCAGGAAGTCCAAAAGCATCCTGACCTGGACCAGCAGGACCAGGGCATTGACTGTCCCCCTGTGCTGGTTTGAGGCTAATTGGAATATTTTAATAGAGAAAATTACTCTATAGGCTGTGAAAGGAAAACATCATGATGTCTACTTCACTCATACGCTTGCTGCAGAATTGTTTGGGAACACTAACCAAAACAACAGATAAGTCAGTTGCTCTCTGTTGCTTGCTTGGGACAGCAGCTGCTGGTGGGATCTAGCAGCTTCTGGGCTCTGNTGTACTCAGCACTGCTGAGGGCACACCTTGAGTCCTGTATTCAGTTTTGGGGCCTTCACTACAAGAAGGACATTGGAGTGCTGGAGCAGGTCCAGAGAAAGGCAGTGAAGCTGGTGAAGGGTCTGGAGAACAGGCTGGTGAGGAACAGCTGAGGGACCTGAGGTTGTTCAGTTTTGAGAAGGGGAGGCTGAGGGGAGACCTCATTGCTCTCTACAACTCCCTGAAAGGAAGTTTCAGTGAGGTGGAGGTTGATTTCTTCTCCTTAGTAATGAGAGATAGGACGAGAGGAAATGGCCTTCAAGTTGCAGCAGAGGAGGTTTAGGTTGGACATTAGATTCAACTTCCACAATGAAAGGGTTCTCAAAGCCTGGAACAGGCTGCCCAGGGAGGTGGTTGAATCCCCCATCCCTGGACGTGTTTCAAAGAGGCAGAGATAGGGTGCTGAGGGGCATGGTTTAGCCCCAGCATTGAGAAAGTTGGAGAATGGTTGGACTGGATGATCTCAAAGGGCTTTTACCACCAAAACAAGGCTGTGATGCTGCAATCCTCTCTACCCAGAGCTAGAAAAGGGGTCTTTAGTCACAATTTTGTATGGATAAATAATTTTTTTTTAAAAAAATGTATTTAAAAAGTTATCAGGGTGCAGATTTTCCAGTCCACCTTGGGCTCCCACATTCTGCTGAGGTGTGGAGGAATGTGCTTTTGCTAGTGCAGCTTTTAGAGGTATAGTCTGACCCTGTTCAAACTGGCTGCTTGCTTGCTTATTGCTGTGAATGGTGATTAATGAAGTAACAAACACAGCTCTTACTTCAGTGACCTTCCCACTTCCCACCTAGTCCTAGCTGAGATGACAGCTGTTTCATTCATACTCTGTATCTTTTCTGAAGAACAACATCTGGAGCACCTCTGCTATGAGGATAGGCTGAGGGAGCTGGGGTTGTTCAGCCTGGGAAAGAGAAGACTGCAGGGAGGACCTCAGAGCTTCCTTCCAATGCCTGAAGGGACCCTACAGGAAGGCTGCAGAGGGACTTGTCATGAGGGTGTCTAGAGACAGGAGAAGGGAGAATGGTTTGAAGCTGAGGGAGAGCAGGGTTAGACTGGATCTTAGGAAGATGTTCTTCAGTACAAGGGTGGTGAGACTCTGGAATAGGCTGTCCAGAGAGATGGTGGATGCCTCCTCCCTGAGGGTCTTCAAGGCCAGGTTGGATGAAGCCTTGAGCAGCCTGATCTATTTGAGATAGTTGAGAGCTGTCCATGCTTATTGCAGGGGGCTTGGGATAGTTATCTCTGAGGTCACTTCCAACCTGAGCTGTTCTGTGATTCTATGAAAGTTGAGTCAGCTGGTAAAGCTAAAAGGTGCACTTGTCATGGGATTTAATCAGCAGTCCCTCTGCAGCCTTCCTCTAGGATCCCTTCAGGTATTGGAAGGCAGCTCTAAGATTCCCCCAGAGTCTTCTCTTCTCCAAGCTGAACACCCTCAGCTCCCTCAGCCCATCCACATAGCAGAGGTGCTCCAGCCCTTGGATCATCTTTGTGGCCTCCTCTGGACTCACTCCACCAACTTGGTGTCCTCTGCATGCTGGGGACAGCAGAACTTGTTGCAGGATTGGTGGTGTGGTCTCAGCAGAGCAGGGTCAAGGGGCAGAATTTGACTGCACCGTGCAAAGACAAGACTCCAGGCTGTGTTCCTGACAGCTGTGGTTATGAAAACCTCTTTAATTGGGCTGTTGCACAGTCTGAGGACACGGCTGGGCGTTGAGCTGGTCAGGACGAGCAGACACACATTTTGTTTTGGCACACATGGCCGAGCAAAGAAATTACCTATGCAGTTCTCTTGAGGCAGGGCTGTTGCTCACAGAGGCCCAAATCACTCATTTTTATTTTTTTTCTTCAAAATATTAATGAAAATTAGATTGTTGATTCTTTAAATAACAGTAGCAGAAGCAGCAAATAGAACCAATTAATCTTTATGAGTAGATAGATTCATCATGGTTATCTGCTGGTGTTGCATTCCCACCAGCCCCTGGAAATGGGTTTAGGAGAGCAGCAGTGAGCTGTGCTGTGAGGGCAAATTTGTCTTATGTGCTTGGACTGGTGGTGCAGCCTCCACAGCTTCAAAGGCTTGGAAAGAGAAGAGTGAAGAGAGGCTTACATCGGTATTGCTTAAGACTGAGGAAATACCTAAGACTTGACAAGAGTTTTCTCTTCTGGGAGACTGAGGAACAGCTGCAGCAGCACAGGAGCTGGGTTTTGTGCACACTCAAGGTATTGCTCTAATGAATCCCAGAATGGCTCAGGTTGGAAGGGACCTCAAAGATCATCTACACCCACCTCCACCGCTGCCATGGGCAGGGACAGCTCTCAACTAGGCTCAGCCGCTCAAGGCCTCATCCAGCTTGACCTTGAACACCTCATGGCAGAATGCATCCACAACCTGTTCCAGAGTCTCAACACCCTGGTACTGAAGAACATTTTCCTAAGATCCAGTCTAAGCCTGCTCTCCCTCCATTTCAAACCATTCCCCTTTCTTCTGTCTCTAGATAACCTCATGAAAAGTCCCTCTGCAGCTTTCCTGTAGAAGGAAACCTTTCTTAGCCTGTGGCTTAGGGAAGCTTCTCTGGATTTCACTTGGTTTGGGCAAGGCCCTTGGAGGAGTTGGTACTGAAGCAGCTGGGCTCTGTACAATAGCCTGTGTTTGTCAGGTTCTCCTAAGCATGTATGTATGCAGAGGTTGGTATCTGAAGGAGTGCTTTGATTTTGAGTGCTGAGCATCCCGTGCACATCAACCTTTACTGCGGAACATTTGTCTGTGTTATGGCAAGTGAGTGCAGAGAAGGGCAAGGAGTTGGGGGGGCTTTGGAGAGCAAGGCTTGTGAGGAGAGGCTGAGGGAGCTGGAGTTGTTTATCCTGGAGAAAAGAAGGCTGGGGGGAGACTTCATTGCTCTCTGAAGCTCCCTGAAAGGAGTTTGAAGTGAGACTTGTGTTGACTTCTTATCCTGAATAACTAACAACTGGATGAAAGGCAATGGTTTCAAGCTGCACTAGGGGAGGTTTAGATTGGATGTTAGGAAGCATTTCTGTCCTGCAAGAGTGGTCAGGCATTGGAACAGGCTACCCAGGGAGGTGGTGGAGTCATCTGCCCTGGAGGTGTTCAAGACATGACACTTGGGGACATGGTTTAGTGGAGGTGCTGAGTAGAAAGGGATCTTGGAGGAGTTTTCCAACCCTAGTGGTTGTATGATTCCATGAAAGGAGGTTATAGAAAGGTGGGCATTGGTCTCTTGTCTCAAGTCACAGCTGGCAGGACAAGAGGAAATGGCAGCAAGTTACACCAGGAGAGCTTTAGCGAAAACTTCTATGTCAAAAAGTTTGTCCAAGACTTGACCAGGCTACTCAGGGAAATGGTTGAATCACCATCCCTGGATGTATTTAAAAGCCATCTACACTTGGTGCTTGGGGATATGGTGGAGTAGTGGCCCTGGTAGAGTGAGATAATCACAGAATGGTTTGAGTTGGAGGGGACCTCCAAAGGTCATCTAATCCAACCCCTCTGCAGTAAACAGGGACATCCTCCACTAGAGCAGGTTATTCAGAGCCTTGTAGAGCCTCATCTTGAATATCTTCAGCAATGGGACCTCAGCTACCTCCCTGGGCAACCTGTTTCAGTGTTCCTGCACCCTCATGGTGCAGAAGTTGTTCCAAGCATCCAATCTAAATTTGCTCTTCTCTCATTTCAAACTATTGCCTCTTACCCTATCACTGCAGGCCTCTGCAAACAATCTCTGTCTATCCTTGATGATCTTGAAGGTCTTTTCAACCACAGTGATTCTGTGAAACTGTCCCATCTACTTGATAACATAGCATGGATTAGAGCTGACAGAAGCTCTCTTTGACTGTGAGCCAAGACCATTAAAATCCTGAGACTATTTTACACATATGCTGAAAGTGGGGCTAAGATATTGGAAAGAAGCAAAGGAAAAAAAAATAGGTCTGAAGACCTATTTAAACTATTTTTAAACAGGGGCTTTTGGCATTGAGCCCAGGAGCAAATGTGAGTGGTGGGTAGAGGAATGCATGCTGCTCACTCCAAGCATAAGTCACAGTGACAGGTTGTTTAAGCCTTAGCTGAATTGTGCTGCTGTTAAAAATGAGAAAGCCTCTGTAGCCAGGGCCTTCATTATCTTACCAGGTGGCAGACAGAGCTGGTGAAACACCTTTGGATGGAAGTGTTTTATGAGATGAATGGTAGCATTTATGACAAATATCCCATCATGTTCCTATGGAAAGGATTGACCTCACAGCTGAACTGATGACCACAAAGGGTTTGGAGCAACATCATAGAATCATTTGGGTTGGAACAGACCTTTGGGATTATCCAGTTCAACCTTTTGCTAACTCTGGCAAGGCTGCTGCCAAACTGTGGCCCTCAGCACACCATCTCTGCCTCTTTGAAACACCTCCAGGGGTGGGGATTAAACTATGCAGTACAAAATATCTGAACCTGATTTTGGAATCCTCCCTCATACAGAACCCATTCACTTCAGCGACGGTCAAAAGGAAGGAAGTTCATGTTCTGCATGTGGAAGGTGGGGTTTGCATGTGTAGGTGGGGACACATGGCCATGAATCTCTGTGTACCTGGATGTGTCTGCAAATGAATATTTTGTTTCTGTGTGTCACATATGTGCCACAACTGTTGAGGGTGATTAAAGCAGGAGTAAAACAAGGAGAGGTGATGTCCAAGTGTTTAGTGATGTGTAACCATCCAGATGGCAAATAGTCCTTTTGCATTCTGCAAAATTTTATTCCAACGTAGAATAACAGAATTGTTTGAGCTGGAAAAGCCCTCTAAGGTCATTGAGTCCAATTGTCAACCCTACACCACCATGACCACTATACCATACCCCCAAGTGCCATGGCCACAAGTTTCTTTGACACATCTAGGGATGAATTGGATGGTTCCAATCCCTGACCACTCCTGCAGCAAAGAAATAGTTCCTGATCTCCAACCTAAACCTGCCCTGGCACAATTTCAGACCATTTCATCTCCTTCTGTCACCTGATACCAGGGTCAGGGACCCTTTTGGCAATGTACTACTTGTGTCAGTTGTGTTGTCCTGCCAGAACATTTCTTTGATACCTTTAATTTACTAGCATAGGCATAGCTCCATAGGTGATACTTCCAGGAGGGCTGTCTAGATTCAGGCTCCAGGGGACTTGGCTCTGTGGCCATGTGGCAAACCCATATTGCTGGCTGAGCTACAAGCCTGACCCTTCAAGTCCATTAGGATGAAGAACCCAGTTCCCAAATACCTATAGTTAGGTGGGAGTTGTCCTCTTCTCCTTCTAACAAGTGATAGAGGAAATGGTCCAGGCCATAAGGGACCTCTAGAGATCATCGAGTCTGGCACCCCTGAAGTCAGCAGGGTCACCCAGAGACCCCATCAAGCCTCACCTTGAATGTCTCAAGTTACATCAGGGGAGGTTAAGGTTGGAGATTAGAAGAAACTTCTTCCCTGAAAGGGTTCTCAAAGCCTGGCACAGACTGCTGCCCAGAGAGGTGGATAAATGCCTATCCCTGGAGCTGTTCCAAAGAGGCAGAGATGTGGTGCTGAGAGAACATGGATTAGCAGCAGACTTGGTAGAGTTAGAGAATGGTTGGAGTGGATGATCCTAAAGGTGTGTTCCAATGGAAATGTTTCTGTGATTCTAGAAGCTCCCGAAGTAGGAGCACTTTGCCTGGCAAGCTGCCCAGGGCAGGTGTGGGGAGCCCTGGCTGAGGTTGGCTCCAAGGACTGTGTTTGGTGGGAATTTCTCACCACTCTCTCAGCCTTTACAGCTTGCAGGCATTGGCAGCTACAGGCATTCTGAGTTCATTAGGTAGCAAATTCACAAGTTGTTCTCAAGAGTCCTTTGTGAACATTTGTAAGAAGAGGTGGCAGAAACAGACCCATGGCAGTAGCAGAGATGATAAATCTCAGCTGAAAGTGATGCAAAGATAAGAAAGGGAAGTGGCTTGCTGCAAAAGCAAACCTGCTCTCTATGGCAGCACAGGGTTAGAAAGCATCTTCTGTACCTTTTCTTTCTTGTGTTGTTTCCCTATAAACACATTTAGGTCTGGGAACTCTGAAGGGTTTTCTTGCTCATCACAAAAGAATTGCAGAGATTGAAGGTCAAGAGGTAACCTTCTCGTTGCAATACATTTTCAGAAGCTGAATCAATACCTGGTTCACAGGAATGGAAAGGGCTCCTGCCAGCATTTTTCCTGCTAGGGACAAGTACAGAATGAATGCAAAAGAATACTCCAGAGCTGCTGAGTCATTTTTCTTCAGTGTGAGGATGTTCTTTACCTTCATTTTCATTTTCTGAGAAACAAAAATACTCAATTTTAAAATCCTTTGCTAGAAACACATTGAGGATAGGAGGTAAATTAAGATAAATAGGAATGGAATGCAGTGAATAGAAAAGTAAAAGAATGCTAAATGAACAAGAAACAAATGAGAGGAGGGTGCTGGAGCCCTAGAGCAGCCCAGAGAAGTTGTGGAGTCTCCTTCTCTGGAGATTTTCCAAACCCACCTGGATCTGTTACTGTGTGGCCTGCCCTAGGTGATCCTGCTCTGACAGGGTGCTTGGACTGAATGATCTCTGCAGGTCCCTTCCAGCCCCTAACTGTCTGTGATTCTGTGATTCTCCTGCCACGTCAAAGAAAACTTAGACACAAACTTATGCCACAGTAACAGGCAAAGAGTCCTGGGAGGTCCTGAAGCACAGGCAGTGATGCCTATGGCAGTGTCAGATCTCTGTAATGAGCTGAACAGTACTCATGGTCTAGGTGGTCCTGCTCTGGCAGGGGGAGTTGGACTTAAATAGTCTTTCAAGGTCCCTTCCAGCCCCTGAGATTCTGTGATCAGCAGGACTCTGTTTCTGGACTCTAAATGTGTTTCCAACAGTTTTATTTTGGAGTTACTTCAAAATTGAGCAGATCATAGAATCCTTGAATGGCTCTGTTTGGAAAGCACCACAGAGATCTTCTACTCCAACCTTCCTGTCATAGACAGGGACACCTCTCAGCTAGACTTTGTTGCTCAAGTCCTCATCCAACCTAGCCTTGAATGTTTGGGTACTTGCTGTTGTCATGCTTCTTGCAGGGTATGTTCCAAAGTACTTTAGGAAAGGGCAGTGGATGTTCAGCTTAATTTAAAGAAGTCAGATTTTCTTTCATAGAATCATTTTGGTTGGAAAAAGACCTTGAACATCATCACATCCAAACCATCAACCATTATCATGTCCAGCCATCAGCCCAACACTACCATGTCCCCAAATTTCTTGAACTCCTGCAGGGACAGTGACTCCACCACCTCCCTGGGCAGCCTGTTCCAATCCCTGACCACTCTTACAGCAAAGAAATTGTTCCTAATCGCCAACCTAAACCTCCCCTGGAGCAATTTCAGGCCATTTCCTTTTGTCCTATCACTTGTTACTAGGGAGAAGAGTCCAACTCCTCACCTCACTCCAATCTTTTAGGGAGTTGTAGAGAGCAATGATGTTTCCCCTCAGCCTACTCTTCTTCCCACTAAACAATCTCAGCTCCCTAAGCTGCTCCTTACCAACCCTGTTCTCCAGATTCTTCACCAGCTTCATTGTGCTTCTCAGGACATGCTCTGCCATCTCAGTGTCCTTCTTGTAGTGAGGGCCCAAGACTGAAGTAAGGTACAATTGGAGGTAGAGGCTGTAATGTGGTAATGGTTCCTGTGGTGGCAGTAAAGTGGTAGGTAGGTCATACAGATCTGTACAGCAAGCCAACAAGGGAAGAATGATCCTCTGTGGCTAGAAGACCATTGTTTGAGTATGTTGAGTATGCAGTCCACCACATCTTGAGGGGCCTTATGCTGAGTAACCACCAGCAAAAAGCCTCAGGTAGCATTTGTAGCCCTGGTTTTAAGAGGAGGTAATGAAGTCTTTTTCTACACAGCCATGGCTTTGGTCAGAGCTGCATTGCTTGCAGGGGTGCAGACAGCAGTTACTGACCTGAGAGGAGTAATTTGTCCAGGTGGCCAAGAAGGCCAATGGTATCCTGGCCTGTGTCAGGAATAGTGTGGCCAGAAAGACCAGGGAAGGCATTCTGCCCCTGTAATCAGCACAGGTTAGACTACACCTTGAGTACTGTGTCCACTTCTGGGGCCTTCAATTTAAGAAAGATACTGAGATGCTTAAATGTGTCCAGAGAAGGGCACTAGGGTTGGTGAGGGGCCTGGAGCACAGCCCTGTGAGGAAAGACTGAGGGAGCTGGGAGTGTGCAGCCTGGAGAAGAGGAGGCTCAGGGGTGACCTCATTGCTGTCTACAACTACCTGAAAGGAGGTTGTAGCCAGGTGGGGTTGATCTCTTCTCTCTGGGACCCAGTGACAGAACAAGAGGACACAGCTTCAAGCTATGCCAGGGCAGGTTTAGGCTGGATGTTAGGAAGAAGTTCTACACAGAAGGAGTGATTGGCATTGGAATGGGCTGCCTGGGGAGATGGTGGAGTCACAGTCCCTGGAAGAGTTTAAAAAGAGACTGGATGAGGCACTTGGTGCCATGGTTTATCTGGGTAGATAGTGTTAAGTGATAGTTTGGACTTGATGATCTCAAAGGTCTTTTCCAACCTGGTTAATTCTGTGATTCTGTAATTTGAAAAAGGACTGGAGAGTGAGATGGTTAAGATGAAACAGTGACCTATGTGCTCCAAAGGGGCCACTGATTTTGTGTGCCCTATTTTTTAGGTACTGAAACATTTTAGTAAAGCTCAGAGTGAGGTGAGAAGCTGGAAGCTGCCACTGAAGTGAACATGAGTCCCTGTTTTAGCACTGCTTTGCACAAGAGGAAAATCCCAGGAGGAGTCCATGGCCGTTTGAGAGGTGAGTGTTTCCACCCAGCAGAACAGCTGTAGCATAACAAGACACATAATCACCCCAGGAGTGCTGAGATTAAAAAAAAAACCAAAAACCACAAACCCCAAAAACAGGAAAAAAAAAAAAAGTACTGTAGTGTTTGTGGGGAAATAAATATTCGTGAGCCCAATTCCATTACAGCTAATAAAACCAGTAATTAATAATGAATTATTAATCCTTACATACTACTGCTACTCACCACTGGAAAAGCCAATTTATGGCTGAGTATTTAGTGGGACTGCTATGCCCTGCAGCAGCAGGTAACCACTAATGCAGAGATCCATCATCTGAGCTGGCTGCAAGCAGTTGTTGTGCAGCTCTGAAGGCACTGAGTGTTTTCCCCAAATGCTCAGTGTGGGGCTAGGGTCTGGCTGCAGCTTTTTGTGAGCTCGCATCTGCAATGCAGTCTTTTGGAGCATCTCCTGCTCATTTAGCACGCATGTGTATTGCACATGCCACTGCCTTGACCTTTCCCAGCCCTTCTTTCTGCTTCCTTTTGGTTTCTGCAGAGGAATTCCTTGGGGTCTGTCTGCCCTGTCAGTCAATCTGCAATCTCAATTTGCATTGTTTCCCCATGTTTTTTTGGAAGCATTACTCAGATACAGGCTTAAAGCTGTTACTGGGGCTACAGTTCAACAGATTTGGGGCTGTGTCATAGTCTGCCTTCAGGCTGGGAGAGTTGGACATAGACAGGCACAGGAATCTGCTGTGCTTCTTCCTATCAAAAGCTGTTGCAAACCACTGTCTTTATAATTTGGAGTGAGGTCCAGAAAAGTGGAGCAGAATATGTCTCAATTTCTCCTTTGAGCTTATTTCTCACTGAGGGGCTGGAGCAGTTCAAGAGAAGGGCAGTGAAGCTGATGAAGGGTCTGGAGAACAGGTCAGGTGAGGAGCAGCTGAGGGACCTGGGGTTGTTCAATCTGGAGAAGAGGAGGCTGAAGGGAGACCTCGTTGCTCTCTACAGCTCCCTGAAAGGAGGCTGAAGCCAAATGGGGGTTGGACTCTTCTGCCTGGTAACAAGTGATAGGGTGAGAGGAAACGGCCTCAAGTTGCACCAGGGGAGGTTTAGGTTAGATATTGGAAGAAACTTCTTTCCTGAAAGGTTTTATAAAGCCTGGCACAGGCTGCCTAGGGAGGTGGTTGAATCCCCATCCCTGGAGGTGTTTCAAAAAGGCAGAGATGTGGTGCTGAGGGCCACGGTTTACCACCAGCCTTAGCGTAGTTAGAGAATGGTTGGGCTGAATGATCTTAGAGGTCTTTTCTGACCAAAAACATTCTGTATGGTTCTATCAACATACTCATGCAACTTATTCTTTAGAAATAGCTGTGCAGGATTATGTTCTTTGTGGTTCTCTGCAAAGTAAAGCTAAGGAACCTGATATTGCTCTCCAATGGAATGTCAGAAGTGATCAGGTACCAGAAAAGCAGATTCCTCTGAAGAGCCTTAATGCACACTCAGTGTAATGAATATCTTTCAGGAAGAGGATAGGAGAATTGTAAATTGTGGTGTGGCCTTGGCCTTGTCATGATAGGATGAGAGGGAGTGGATTGAAGTTTGAGTGCAGCAGATTTAGACTGGAGATTAGGAAGAAATTCTTTCCAGTGAGGGTGGTGACACACTGGAACAGGTTGGCCAGGGTGGTTGTGGATGCCCCCTCTGTGGAGGTCTTTAAAGACAGGCTGGATGAAACCTTGAGGAACCTGGTCTAGTTGAGAGGTGTCCCTGCCCAAGCAGGAGAGGTTGGAGTAGATCTCTGAGGGCCCTTCCAACCAGAACCATTCTGTGATCCTATGATTTAAAGCTCTCACATAACTTTTGCCTTGTTCATGTGTTTTATTGGCTATAAACATGATTCCTTCAGCACAGTCACTGCCTACGAAATGCTTTGCTGAGCTGATTGCATTACCTAGTTCCTAGAAAGATTCAGGTTTCAATTATTATGTATGCTTAAGCTCTGCTAATTCATGGGGGTAAGCAGTTTCTCATATTTTAGACACATCGATGTTACATCTCTATAATATCATATGAAATAATGGACACAGTATAAAAGGTTGTTATAAATGGAATACAAAAGATTGGAAATAATGTTAAAATGATACATTTTACTTATTTATTGTTGATTTAAAACATAAACTCTGCTGTGACTATTATGGAATATTATGATCCAAGTCCCATGGAGAGCAGTAGAGAGACTGATCAGGCTTTTGGAGCAGAACAAGATAGGAAAAGCCTCTGTCTTATTCTGAAATTTTACAGACTCACAGGTTGCATTGGGTTGGAAGGGACCTGCAAAGTTCATCTTGTCCACCCCCCCTGCACTCATCAGGGACACCTCCAACTACAACAGGCTGCCCAGGGCCACATAAAGTTGGCCACATAAATCTCCTCCAGGGATGGGGCTTCAACCACATCTCTGGGCAACCTGCGCCAGTGTTTCACCAGTCTTGTAAAGAAGTTCATTCTGATGCCCAACCTAAATCTCCCCTGCTCCACTTTCAAACCATTGCCTCCTAACTTTTAACATGTTCAGCTGTGCAATGCTTTTTTTTAACATGTTCAGCTACTCAATGGCTTGAGCAGAAGTGAGAGAAGTCAGTTGACAGCTGAAGGTCAGTTCCAAAGTAACAGGTCTGCCACAGTGGATACTTGTGGCATCTTTTCTCTTGAGGTTCACATTTTGGCATCTGTTGAAGAGCGATGGACAATGAGGTGTTTTTTGGACCCTAAATGATATAATTTTGCATCTTCATGTTGAGTTCTCAGCTCAGTGGAAGAGCAGCACACTGTGACAGCAAATGAATCACAGAACTTTAACCTTTAAACAGAGGTTTAAAGGGACCTCCAGAGATCATTGAGTACAAGCCGCCTGCCAAAGCAGGGGTAGTTCACAGAGGAATGCATTCAGGTGGGTTTTGAAAGTCTCCAGGGAAGGAGGCTCCACAACTCCCCTGGGCAGCCTGCTCAAGTGCTCTTTTATCCTCACTTCTGTAAAGAAGTTTCTCCTTATGTTTAGGTAAAACCTTCTGTGTTCCAGCTCCTAATCTTATTGCTGCTGACCACCAAAACCAGATTTGCTCCAGATGAATCCTGAAGTGCTGTAAAAATCAGTGCACAACCTTCATCCTTGTAGGATGGATAAGTTAGCAGAAGTAGGCAGTGCTCTGCATGTTAGTTAAGGCAGTAGGCTGAAGCCCCACTCACTACATTTGCTTTCAGAAGCTCAAAATCTGAATTTTTGGCCAAGGAATGTAGAAGGCCACAAAAGGAGACACTGCTGCTGCAGCTCTGGGCTGGATGGCGATGTTGCGCTTGTCGCGCTGGTCTTTGATGAGTGGTGTTGGCTTTTCCAGGAACTGAAGATAAAACTCTGAGTTTCTGTATTAAAATGCAGTCAGAGATGACTCATCAACCAAGTTTGCCTTGTTAGGAGCTGTTTAGGTTGTGCCTGGTACAGCTGCTTTGTCTAGAGTTAATGCCAAATGCTGTGTCTGAGCTGCCAGCTCTTTTGGGTCAGAGAAGGACAAATTAAGGACCAAGACAACTGTTTCTGTAAAGGGAAAAATGAGGTTGGCAAAAGACCATTCCTGTACCTGTTTTTCATCAGGGAAAGACATTTGGTAGAAATGCCTCTGTCAGGAGCTGGCTATGCTTTGCAAGCAGCATTGTCCTGCAGAAAAGGACCCAGGGGTGCTGGTAGGTGAGATGCTGGACATGAGCCAGCAATGGGCACTTGCAGCCTAGAAGGCCAATAACAGCCTGAGCTGCATCAAAAGCAGTATGGTCAGAGATGGAGAGAGGGGATTCTGCCTCTCTGCTCTGTCACCTGCAGTGCATGGCCCCAGCCATGGGGCCCCCAGCACAGGAAGGACATGGACCTGATGGAGAGGGCCCAGAGGAGGGAGGCTGAAGCACCTCTGCTGTGGCGACAGGCTGGGAGATTTGGGGTTGTTCAGCCTGGAGAAGAGAAGGCTCCAGGGAGACCTTAGAGCTGCCTTCCAGTACCTGAAGGAGGCTGCAGAAGGACTGTTCACAAAGGCCTGCAACGGTAGGATGAGTGGGGATGGTTTGAAATTTGAGAAGAGCAGTGAGGTTGGGCTTGATGATCTCCAGAGGTGCCTTCCAAGCTCTAACATTCTGTGACTCTGTGACAGTGCAGCCCCTTGCACTCTCCTGATCTGACTCTGATGGGTGATCACAGAGCAGAGGAGTAAAATGCCTGCTGAGTCTCCATGATTCACTGATTCCCTTGATCACCTCTCCTAAAGAGGTGGCTTGAGTGACACGAGAGAGAGGATGTTCCTGACTCAACTCAGCCTGGCCGTGACAGTACTTCTACACCAGGTGAGAGTATTTATTTTGCTCTGACTAATGAAGGGCTCTGGTGTGTTGAAGCAGCATTGCCAGTAGGTACTGGGGTTTGCCTGCAACCTCAATTAAGTTCATCTACACAAGAGCTCTCCCAGATGACCACTTGTAATTATTTCACATTATCAGCCTTGAACTGCCCCCTTCTCAGGCCAGGCAACAAAACCTCCATCCTCTGTGTTTGGTTTCTTTCTGAAAGGTTGTGTCCTAGTGGCATATGGATATGCCCAAGTGGGAAGTCTTGAGGGATGTCTTTTCCAGTTTTGTCACTATCTGGTGTAGATATGGGGTGGAGGTCATGGTGAGGTGGGCAATAGTCTCTTCTCCCAAATAACTGGTAATAGGGTGAAAAGAAATGACCTCAAGCTGCAGTAAGGGTGGTTTAGGTTGGGTATTAGGAAAAATTTATTTCCTGAAAAGAGTGGTCAGGGATTGGAACAGGCTGCCCAGGGAAGTGGTGGAGTTACCATCCCTGGAGGTGTTCAAGAACTGTGTGATTGTGGCACTTGGGACATGGTTTCGTGGCCATGGTGGTGTTGGTTTGATGGTTGAACTTCAATGATCTTAGAGGGCTTTCCAACCTTAATGATTCTATGATACAGTTGTTTCAAGTGACTTTCCAAGAGATCAGCTGGTTTCCTCTCAGGAAAGGACAGGTCAGAATGGAAGGAGATTTAGATTAGAGCACTGCCCTTGTTCTGACTCTCTCTGCCTGCATCACTCCAAGAGCAAGCTAAAATGACCAAAAGTGGCTCTGATCTCCTTACACCAATCTAAATTAGAAGTAAACATGGTATAGTGTTAGAATTGTTACTTGTGGACTCACCTTTGATTTCAAAGAACTGTGTGGTAGGAAAACTCAGTTGCACCGTGCTAGAAAACAAGAGGTAACTTCTCCAGATATGGAGGATCCAAACACTGTCATAGTGTCAGATAGGTAATATCAGATATCTCTGCAGTGAAGCTCTTCTGATGCATAATGGAGCAACACTAATTTACACCAGCTGCAGACTTCTGCTCAGAAATTAACCACAGCAGCAGTTCGTTGCTGCTGGCTACAGATCAGAAACGAGGCTGAAGTGGAAACAGATCAGGAGCAGAACACAGAGATAAAAACAATGCTCTGCAATAGGGAAAACTACACAAGCAGGGAAAATAGAATTAAAAGTGCAGCTCACAGCTCAGAAACTAAGGCTGAGGAGCTACTGTGTAATTAACGAAATTCTCCAAGTGTCAATCAAGCCCCTAGTCTGGGTCTGGGCACACTGAAATCAGAGGGCCACAGTCTGTCTTCAGCTGCTCACTCGTGGGCTTGTCTCTGAGGCAGTACTGACTGCAGTCTGTGCCTGGGTAGCAGCACAAAGCAAGGGCAAAGATGTTCTAATGGTGGCCACAAGTGACAGGCACCAGGCAAATCTGCTAGAATCACAGAACCTTAGGGGTTGGAAAAGGCCTCCAGAGATTATGGGGTCTCAAACCCGTTGCCCAAGCAGGTATCTCAGCTCTAGGGAACTCCAGACTTCACTTTCCAATACTACGAGAGCCTTAAGAAGAGCTCCTGAGGAGCAAGGCAAAGCAGGGCTCTCAGAACCAAATCAGGAGCTGTCTTCTGAGAATTTTGGCACTCTTGTGAGTTGAAGAGGTGATGTTTGGTGGACCTGGAAGCTCATTTTAATGTTACTTTAGGCAATGAACCACATTTGGAATGCAAACTGGTAGAGAACAAGCACTGTAGAGATACGGCAGAGTATGAGGAGTGGCAGTCTGCTTGGTGCATCTCGTTGCATCCAGATGCTGGAGAGCACAGTGCTTCAGGTCGTGCACTCACCTCAGGCAATGAAGAGTGAAGTCCTGAGCCTGTAATACTTGAGGCAAAACTCTGACAGACCAGCAGAAGTGAACCATGGGTTTCACTGCCATTTTCTTCTGTAGGTCTGCTGTGTTCCCTGTGGCACATTAAAGCAGAACTTTATGTCCTGGGTGCAGTTTTCCTGACTGCCCTCCAGCTCTCATTGTCTTTCTGTGCCTAGTGGGTCCTACACACAGCTGGGATGAGAGAGGGACACTCTTTAAGAGAAAAACTCATCATTGTTCTTTGGTTCCTTAAAAAGAAGGAAGGAAAGAACGAATCTAACAAATGCACCATGCTGAGCTATGCAGTCATTAAGACTGGAAAAGATCATCAGTGATCAGAGGACTTGGAGCATCTCCCTTTCCTGGGGACAGGCTACCAGAGTTGGGACCATTCAGCCTGGAGAAGTCTCCAGGGAGAACTTAGAGCAGCCTTTCGGTATCTGAAGGGGGCTGCAGAAGAGCTGAGAGGGGCTTTTGGCAAAGGCTTGTAGTGATAGGACAAGGAGTAATGGTTTTGAGCTGGAAGAGGGGAATTGAGAGGAGGAAGAAATTCTTGGCAGTGAGGGTGGTGAGACACCTGCACTAAACGCAAAATTTAGCTTGCAGGATGCTGGGTTCATTTTGATTCATTTCTCCTCTGTGGCAGTCATCTCAAAGATAACATTTGAGACTGTTACACAGGCATCCTTCTTGTAATGAGCATTTGTAGAGCAATTGAAATGTGGTCAATGAGCAGCATTTCAAAGTACTAAAGCTTTGCTGTGGGGTGTTACACAGCAACCTTTGAGCTTCAGCAGAATAAGGTAAAAGTTCTTACCCAACAGGTGCCTTGATTTTCTTCATACCACTTTTTCCTCAGAAGCCCATAGACAGCAGAGTGCTGCAGGAGCAACTCACAGAATCACAGAATGTTAGGGGTTGGAAGGGACCTCTAGAGGCCATGAAGCCCAAACCCCCCTGCCAGAGCAGGATCACGAAGGACAGACCACACAGAAATGCATCTAGGTGAGTTTTGAATATCTCCAGAGAAGGAGATTTCACAACCTCTCTGGACGGCCTGCTCCAGGGCTCCAACAGCCTCACAGTGAAAAAGCTTTTCCTTATGTTTATTGATTCATTTCAGCTCAGTGTCTCATTTTAAAATCTCTTGTTACTTTATGCCTTCCCTTGGGATCTTCCCAGTTTGTTTCTGTCTCTCCTGAAGCTCAGGGTAGAACAGGACAAAGCACTACAGCCACAAGAAGCACTGCAGTGGAATGAGGACTGCCTCGTTGTGCACACAACGTTCCCCTTTGCATGTCTCAGAATGACACTTGCCATGTTTGGAGCACCCTGTTTACTGCCACTTAGCCCAGAGCCTGATACAGGCTGTGCCAGTTATTACACATTTTGTGACTGTGCATTCTTCCTCCTTTCCTACAGGCACTTTGCAGTCAGGATTGCATTTCCCCCTATTGATTTCAAACCATTTCTCCACTTGATCAGGTTGTTACTGACTGTAGACATTTCATCCAAGGGGCTTTCAACCAGCTTGCTCTTGCCCACAGATTTTGTAGCTGGATTCTCTGTTCCATCGTGCAAGCCTTCATTGAGATGATTGAACAGAAGCAAACCTCAGCTAGACCTTTACTGAAGTGCCCTCCCAAAGTGATAGCAAAGCACTGATAAGTTTGAGAACAGAGGATCATTCACCTTCCATAGACTAAGATAGTGACTGGTTTCCTCCTTCACACAGATGCCAGCTTATGCTCTCTCAGAAGCCTTCAAAAGTAAAAATCCATCACATCTGCAGCTTCTCTACACTCCTTAACACCAATTACCCTGTCAGAGAAGCTGATGAGTTTGATCTGGTGTGATCTGATCTTGGCAAATCTCAGTTGTCTATGCAGCTTATTATGTTTGAGAGGATTAAAACCTGATTATTAATAATTTGTTGCATAATCTTTCCAGGTATCAATGTTGCCTTGTCTCTACACCTCCAGATTCCTCTTCTCCCATTTTAAAAGCTGTACCCCTACTGGGTCTTTCCCCAGTCCCTTGGGAACCCATCATTTTCCATGAGTTCTTAAAGATTTCTCTAGCTAGTTGCTTGAGCACTGCAGGTTGAGGATTCTTAAGGCCCTGCTGATTTGAATTTAACTGACCCCACTCTTGCCTGTGCTTCTCTTCTCTTGCTCAAGTTTGAGTGTCTTCTGCAAAGATCTGAGCACTGAACACTTCATCCTTCTCTGTGTCTCATTACCTGTGCCCTCTTTCTTTCAGGCTTTCTTATCATCTTTATCTAGAGCTTTTTCCTGTTGCCTTTAAGCTTGAGCAGTCTGTGATTCATTTTGTGCTGTAGCTTCCGAGGGTTTATTCCAGACCATCTCTTTCTCTTGGCTTGTTCCACACATCTACTGATGTGCTCAGCCTGCATGCAGACTGGCTTAAACTGAGACACTGGTGCAGATGTGCTCACTGAGCATGCAGTCTGCAGTTCTTACCCTCTGCCAGTTTGGAAATTACACCCAAGGCTGCTGGATTGTCGAAGATACTGCTGGGCTTTCTGCCATGACCTGCTTGTTTTCTTCCTGAGCGTGAAGGCAGCCAAAGGAGACGTGGCATGGGAATTCATAGCTGAATGCTGTGAGACTGGAGGCTTTAAAAGTTGGTATTCAGACTGCCATGGAACAGAACTGGGGAACAGCATCATCTCCTCCATCATCCTGAAACTCACAGAAAAGGACTGCTTCCAGCCTGACTCTGCAAGTTAGGGCTCAGTGCTGGGATCAGTGCTCTTTAATATATTTATCAATGACCTGGACAAGGGGGTTGAGGCTCAGTAAGTTTACTGATGACACTAAGCTAGGAGGGAGCATTGAATGTGCTGGAGGGTAGGAAGGCTCTGCAGAGGGGCTGCATCAATGGGGCAGGCCAACTGTATGAGATTCACTGAGTCAGAGTGCCAGGTCCTGCACTTGGGTCATAACAACCCCATGAACGAGTCACGTTGGGGGAAGACTGCCTTGAAGGTTGCCATGCAGAGAACAACCTGGAGGTGTTGGTTGTCAGCAGGCTGAAGATGAGCCAGCAGTGTGCCCAGGTGGCCAAGGCCAACATGAATCTGGACTGTATCATCAATGATGTGGCCAGCAGGACCAGGAAGCAATTGTCCTCCTGTACTCAGCACTGGTGAGGTCACAGTTTGAAGATGGGGCTCAGTGTTGGGGCCCTCACTACAGGAAAGGCATTGAGAGGCTGGAGCTGGTCCAGAAAAGGGCTGGTCCAAAAAAAGCTGGTGAAGGGTCTGGAGAACAGGTCTGGTGAGGAGCAGCTGAGAGATCTGGGGTTACTTAGCCTGGAGAAGAGGATACTGAGGGGACACCTCATTGCTCTCTACAGCTTCCTGAAAGGAGGTCGCAGTGAAGTGGAGGTTGGTGTCTTCTCCCTGGTATCAGGTGACAGGACAAGTAGAAATGGCCTGAAATTGTGTCATGGGAGGGTTAAGTTGGAGATTAGGAAACATTTCTTTGCTGCAAGAATAGTCAGGGATAGGAACAGGCTGCCTGGGGAGGTGGTGGAGTCACCACCCCTGGAGCTGTTCAAGAAACTTGTGACCATGACACTTGGGGACCTGGTCTGATGGCCATGGTGGTGTTGGGTTGGTGGTTGGACTCAGTGATCCTAGAGGCCTTTTCCAGGTTAAACAATTCCATGATTCTGTGATTCACTCAAGAGTTGCTTCAGAAGATGATGTCTCAGGAAGCAGGTCTGAGGAGCTATTACTGCTTGGAGTGTTTTGTCTTGTAGCATTGCCTGGAGGCACATGTCAGTGCTCAGGAGACTGCATGCACAGGTGACAGGCAGGGAACTTACTGCAGAACAGGAGAGAGGAGGGGGCCCATTAGGTACAACATGTTACCAGCAGTGCTGCTCTTCTGTGTCTGAAGGGCTGACAGCACAACAAAGCAGAATCCCCTACTTTCTGAACCTGTGACAGATGAGCAGACAAATCTCTGTACAGCTGTGTCAATTTGCTTCCTCCCCTTTGCTCTAGAAAGGCAGCTTTGAGTGCAGAGCTGTCTGTGGCATGCCATGGACTCCACTGAGACTTCATGTTCCAGCTGTCCAGCCTTGAGAATCTCCCATTCAGACAAGGCTTCCACAGAGAGCCAACTGCTCCCCAGCCAGGACAGTCCTGGGTTCCAAGAAAGCAGGGCAGTCACACCTTGAAACCCAGAAAGGGAACAGCATCTGCATGTCTGTCTTGTTGGGAATCACTTGTTGAGAAGTAAAAATCACAGAATCAGAGAATGGTAGGCATGGGAAGGGATGTCCAGAGATCATCGACTCCAAGCTCCCTGCCAGAGCAGGATTACCCAGGGCAGGTCATGCAGGGACACATCCAGGTGAGTTTTGAAAGTCTCCAGAGAAGGAGACTCCACAACCTCTCTGGGCAGCCTGCTCCAGGACTCCAGCACCCTCACCATAAAGAAGTGTCTCCTCACTCCCTGGGTTCCAGTTTGTGTGTGTTGCCCCTTGTCCTTTCACAGCACACCGCTGAGCAGAGTCTGGCTCCTTCATCTTGACACTCATGCCTCAGGTATTTATAAGCATTGACCAGGTTCCCTCTCAGCCTTCTCCTCTCCAGACTAAAACAGCCCCAGGTCTCTCAGCCTTTCTTCACAGCAGAGATGTTCCAGTCCCTTCATCAATATTGATGGTTGAACTTGATGATCTTAAAGGTCTTTTCCGACTGAGATGATTCTCTGATTCTGTAATCTCGCTGAGCTCTCTGTCTTACCTCACATAGTTGGTCACCAGAAGGGACTCAGGCACTAACTGGAAAAGCTTAAAGCCTGGAGCTTTGCAGAAAGGGCTGCTCAGGCCCCCTCTGAGTGGTCCTTCAGGGCACAGGCATCTTTTTCAGGCATCTGGCTTGAGAAATTTCATTCCTGACCAAGGAATGCAGTAGAAATCTAAGCCTTAGGACTGACCCAAAACAGGGATTCAAGTAATGATGTCTAGAGGTGGTGAGGACACAGCTTGAGTGCTGGATTAATTTCTGGGCATCATAATAAAGGAAAGACATTGAGGTGCTGGACGGTGTTCAGAGAAGAGCAGTGAGGCTGGTGAGGGGTTAGGAAGGCATCATACCCTCTGAAACTGAGGGAGCTGGGGTTATGTAGTCTGGAGAAGAGAAGGCTGAAAGGAGACCTCATTGCCCTCTACAGCTCCCTGAAAAAAAGGAGTAAGGCTGGTGTGGGTCTCTTTTCCCAAGTAACAAGTCATGAGAGGAGATAAATTTAAGTTGTGTCAGGGGAAGTTTAGATTGGACATCAGGAAAAACTTTGTTACTGAGAGAGTGGTCAGGGATTGGAACAGGCTGCCCAGGGAGATGGTGGAGTCACCATCCCTGGAGGTGTTCAAGAAGCTGTAGGTGTGGTGCTTCAGGACACAGTCTGGTGGCCGTGGTAGCTGGGTTATACTTAGACATGGTGATCCAAGAGGTGTTTCCAAGCCTTGGTGATGCTATGATTGTACGCAAGGCAGTGTGTACAAAGAGAGCTGTGTGAGCTGTGTGCAACCACAGCTGTGCCATTTGGTTTCTGCAAGGCCAGAAGCTGCTTAGATTATACTGGAAAATATTCAGGAGCCTAACTTTTAAGCCAGGACTAAGGGAAATGGAATAGTTAGCCCAGAATGTTCTGTCTTTTGTGTGCTCTCATCCAAAACCTTTTGACCTTTCATACTGCACAGAAGCTGAAACTAAACACCAGCAGCAGGCTCCCTTAGGTTTGCATCCCAAGTATTGTCGTTCATTGCCTTCCTCTTGGAGAGCTCCCAGCCAGATGTGACATGCATCTGTGTTGGCTGAGCCCTTCAGGAGTGGGAAATCTCCACATGCCTCAGCCTGTAAGACAGCCAGCAAATCACCTCCAAGTCCTGCTGCAGTCCAGAGGACTGCTTGTAGGAGGAGGCAGCTTTAGTGCAATGGCCTGACAATTATTGGCTTCTAAATGGTTATGGAGTCAATTAGGAGCCCTGCTCTGCTGAGCAGGAATGTGCACTGGGCAAGAAAAATACCCTCATCTGCTAAGCAACCTGAGAGAGCATCTTCTGCTCTCACACATGGTAGTGAGGGCTTGCAGCACCAGTCTGCTTATGTGCTGCTAAGTTTGCAGGAGGACAGGATGCAGGTTCTTGAAGAACTGAGGCATTTTCATTCTGGTGTCACCATCATGAGAAGGACACAGAGCTTTTTGAAATGAGTCCAGAGGAGGCCACAAAGATGATCCAAGGGGCAAGAACACCTCTGCTGTGAGGATAGGCTGAGGGAGTTAGGGGTATTCAGCCTGGAGAAGGCTCCGTGGGGACCTTAGAACTACCTTCCAACACCTGAAGGCATCCTACAAAGAAGCCTGCAGAGGGACTTCTCATGAGAGTGTCTAGAAACAGGACAAGGGAGAACAGTTTGAAGCTGAGGGAGAGAGCAGGGTTCTTAAACTGGATCTTAGGAAGAAGATCTTCAATACAAGGGTGGCAGTATTGATCTGTTGGAGGGTGGGAATGCTCTGCAAAGAGATCTATATAGGCTAGATCCATAGGCTGAGGTCACTTGTATGAGGTTAACAAAGTCAGGTGCCAGGTCCTGCTCGTGGGTCACACTAACCCTATGAATGCTCCAGTGCTAAGTGCAGGGGGAAAAATCACTTCTCTGGTTCTACATTTCACACTAGTCCTGATCCAGGCCAAAAAGCTGTTGGTCTTCTGGGCCACCTGAGCACACTGTTGACTCATATTCAGCCCTGGGTCTTTCTCTGCTTGGCAGATTTCCAGCCACTCTGCCCCTAACCTGGAGCATTGATGGTATTGCTGTGACTCTCAACCCTTGGCTTTATTGAATATCCTAAACTGGCCTTGCCCTATCCATTGAACCTGTCCAGGTCCCTCTGCAGAGCCTCCCTGCCCTCCAGCAGATCCACACTCCCTCCCAGCTCAGTGTCACCTGCAACCATCCTAAGGATGCCCTCCATCCCCTTGTGCAGATCACTAATAAAGACATTGAAGAGAACATGGTTACAAAGCCCCTGCAGAGGGTCCCTGCTAGCAGCTGGCACTGCTCTCACTTTGTCCCCAGCAATACACTCATGTGCAGTGCTCTGTTTGCAGAGTTGTTCATTCTAAGTCAAAAGCAGCCAGATGAGCAGCACAGTGTGAGAATGTGTGGTGTTCCCACAGCCCCACTCCTGCAGCAACAGCAGTGCAGTAGTGCTGACCTTTGCATAGCTTTGGAGTCTAGTAGACCCCTTTCTCATTATGGACCTTCCTCAATGAAAGCAGGGCTGGAGCACGGTGATTAGTGAACTCAACATGACTAAAGAGAAGCTTGAAAGTTGCTTCTCTAGATGTGAAGGTGCTCTGCATATTTAAAAGGTGCTGTGCATATTTTTCTACAAGATTTAGTTATTTTAAGCAGGACCCTTAGGAGCTGGCAGCCAGGTGCAGCAGCTTTCTAGTTTTGCACAGGAGTGGCTATAAATCCTATGTCTCATCTTTTTACTGCAGAACTACTCCTCTACATCTGCTTATACTGAGCTGACCTAACTGCCATCTGCTGTGCCACCTCATCTTTCCCTTGCTCTGCCATGTCTCTCACATGCACACATCTGACCATGAAGCAACAATGTGCTCTTGTGGCCAGGAAAACCAGTGCCATTCTGGGGTGTATTAAAAGGAGTGTGGCTAATGGGCCCAGAGAGGTTCTCCTCTACTCTGCCCTGCTGAGGCTGCATTTGGAATATTGTGTCCAGTTCTGGGCCCCTCAGTTCAAGAGGGACACAGAACTGCTTGAGAGAGTCCAGCACAGAGCCACAAGGATGATGGAGTGGAACATCTGTCTTATGAGAACAGACTGAGAGAGCTGAGGCTTTTTAGCTTGGAGAAGAGGAGACTGAGGGGTGACCTTATTGTTTATAAATATGTACATGGTGAGTGCCAGGAGAGTGGAGCCAGGCTCTGCTGGGTGATGCCCAATGACAGGACAAGTGGCAATGGGTGGAAGCTGAGAGATGGGAAATTTATTGTAAACATGAGGAGGAATTTTTTCCCTGTGAAGATGACAGAACACTGGACCAGGCTGCCCAGGAGGGTTGTGGAGTCTCCCTCTCTGGAGGTATTCAACACCTGTCTGAATGTGTCCCTGTGTGATCTGGTATAGGTGATCCTGCTCTGACAGGGGGATTGGGCAGGATGAACTTTCAAGGTGCCTTCCACCCCTGACTTTCTGTGATTCTGTGATCTGCACTGAGTTCTCTAGGTTTAATTCCTGTAAGCTGTTTTGGTGACTGTTTGGTGACTGGGTTCTGTTTGCAGTGGGATGTGCAGTCACCAATGCACATGTTGAACACACAGCTCCAGGATCTCTGTGTGTACCTTGCCCAAAAGTCCACTCTCTTTGCTGTGATCTCTGAGTCTTGCTGGCTTCTGTCAACTTCACAGCTCTTGATGAGACAGAGTTTACATTCACTGTGTACCTGAGAGCTTTTGTTACCATTGTGAGTCTACACTGCTGGTTTCAACATTCTCTGCCAGAAGGTTTTGGGGAAGGGCAGAGAAAAAGAAATCACAACCTTGGTTGGATGTGCATTTTATCCAATCCCTTGCAGTGAGTGGGGACATCTTCAACTAGATCAGGTTGCTCACAGTCCCATCCAGTTTGACCATGAATGTCTCCAGGGATGGGGCCTCCAACACCTCTCTGGGCAACATGTTGCAGTTTTCCACCACCCTCATAGTGAAGAACTTCCTCCCAATGTCCAACCTAAATCTCCACTGGTCCAGTTTCAAACCATTGCCCCTTGTCCTGTCACCACAAACCCTTCTGAACAGCCCCTCTCCAGCTTTCCTGTAGGTCCCCTTTGGATAGTTGGTGGGTTGAATGTTTGGCCATTATTTGATATATTGATGCAGTTGAAAGCTTTCTAAAGGTTTGTCTCTCTTGTAGCCTTTGAGGAACATGTAACAGCCGATGGGCATGGGCAGCATCCTGGTAGGCTGAGCAATGCAGTCAGAATGAAGTTATATGATGACCAAAGAACTGCTATTCTCCATTCAGCTGTCTTTCAGGGGACTACTGATCTTTGCAAGCCTCAGGGAGCTGTTGTTCCCACATTCATACACATTCTATCACATCCACAGGGCTCACTCTGGCTTGGGACGGAGCTAGTGGGGAACAAAACTGCAGCAAGGCTGGATTGGATTGGATGCTCTGGATTGTTTGTACTTCCAGTGGTGCAGCTTCAATGAGAGCAATTCTCTTGTGCAGTCAAGGTGAAAATGAAGGCTATTAAATTCTGGAAAGATCATGAGAAAAGGACAAGTCAAAAGAATTGCCCATTGAAGAGTCTATTTTTGTTTTAATAATGCACTTCTGAAGCAATTTAAACTGAAATCTGAGCAGGCTTGAGGCCCCCATTTTATGACAGTGCAGTACAGTGCTCTTGGGCTCTTGTGAGCTGGCATACTTTGTTCTCAATAGCTGCTGCCCTTATGAAAGTGGTAACGTGGCCCATGATGAGTCAGGCATCTTGCATATACCTCAAGTGGTCTGGTAAAGGGATGGCTGAGGTAGGAGGGCACCTCTGGAGATCATCCAGTCCAACTTCCTAGGCAGACTAGAACCAACCAACTAGAACTACTCTAGTTCACTAGAACCAGATGCTTAGGACATCATTTGGCTGAGCTTTGAGTATCTCCACGTCCTCTCTGGATAACCTGTGCTAGTGTTGCATCATACTCCGGTAAAAGAGTTTTTTTCTTGTGTTTAAACATTCATGCTTGATTTTCAGTTTGTGCCTGCCACCTCTTGTATTGTCACTGGATATCACTGAGACAAATCTGTCTTTCTCTCCTTTACTCTCCCTTGAGATATTTGCACTTAGTGACAGGATCCCCTCTGAGCCTTCTCCAGCTCAATGTCCCAGCCCTCTCAACCTCTCTTTCTGTAAGAGATGGAATCATAGAATTGTTAGGCTGAAAGAGACCTTTAAGACCACCAAGTCCAGCCACTGCCAAACCTGCTGCTAAACTAAGCAGCTCATCTACACATCTTTTAAATCCCATCAGGGATGGGGGCTCCACCACTGCCCTGGACAGCTTGTTCCAGGGCTTGACAAACCTCTCTGTGAAGGTATTTTTCCTAATGTCCAATCTAAGCAGAGCTCATTTCCTCTTGCCCTGAAGGCTGGAGGTTTTCCAGTCCCTTCATCATCTTTGTGCTGGGCTCCATTATATCCAGGTATCCCTTGTACTGGGAAGTCCACTTTTTGCATTTTTGTTGGAACCTCCTTATGCAGACCTTCTGTGATGTCTTTTGCTTGGCTTACTGCAAGGGCCACCCTTGTCAGAAAACATGGTCTTTGAAAAACCCTTCATGAAAGAAAGGAAAGGAATTGTACTGTGAAGCAGAATTTACCTAGGCAGATGGGACAGAATCCAGCAGCTCATCTGGCTGCAGTTGGCTGCTGATGTGTTCCAGCCTATTAGCAACACAACCAGTATAAAAGGGGAATTTTGCTGTGGAGAAGGGAAGCTCCAGTCTGAGACTTCTTTCCTGTGAGGGTGCTGGAGCCCTGGAGCAGGCTACCCAGAGAGGTTGTGTAGTCTCCTTCTCTGGACACTTTCAAACTCCACTTGGATATGGTCCTGTGTGACCTGCCTCAGGTGATTCTGCTCTGGAAGAGAGGTTTGACTGGATGATCCCTGAAGATCCCTTTCAACTCCTTCTCTTCTAACATTTTTTGGCTTTTTTTTTTTTTTTTTTTAGTATTTTAAAAACTTTACACAAGAAATCACCTTGAAGCAAGTGACACTTTCTCTAGATTGCCAGTGCACAAACAGAAGGCTTCCTGAAAGCAAGTCACAAAGTGTTTCTGGGACAACAAACATGTGCTAACAAGCAGCAGTTTGTGTTCAGCATAAGAACGTTAATCTATGTGATAGGTCAGCTGTGGTGCCAAAAAAATAGAGCCTTGTAAACTGAGTACAAGTGAGCAAAAAGCCTTCAGCATTCAGTGTATGCACAAATAAAGTCAGCAAATGTGAACTTACTGCTCTTCCATTCAGAAAATTTTAAGGCAAAAAATACTAGTAAGGGAGATGAGTGGAAGCTCGTTAGGTATTCATCAGATTGGCTTATGGAGGAGACAAGAAAATTAACCTCCTGTTGATCTGATGCCAAGCAAACACTAATGCATCATATCCCAGTTTACAATTCTTCTATCTAAAATACCAGTGGAAAAGGAGTGCCAAACTTTCTTTCAGGGGCATTAGTTTTCAGAGGCCTTGGAGGAAACTATGCAAGGGAAAAAAAGAAAAAAAAAAAAAAACCCAAACAAAGTCCCAAAGCAACAACAAAATCCCAACAGCAATAATAAAACTCCCTACACAACAATAACAAACCCCCAAAATGACAAAAAAAACCCAAACCAAACCACCCTAAACAAACAAGCAAACCCCCCCCCCAAAAGAAACAACCAAAAGAACCTAACCAAACAGACCAAAAACCAAATAACCTCAAAACCAAAATCACCACCAGGCCAAAATAAAACTAAACAGAAACACAATAAACCAACAACCAAAAAAATGCTTCCCTTAAAGCAACAGCAAGAAAAGCTGAAAGGATTGGAGGAAAGGTTTAATACACTGCTCGTATTGAAAAACTTGATGGAGTAGCGGATAAGAGAGGGTAAAAGGACAATCACAGAGGGGCTCAAGCTGTGAGGGACCTCAGAGATCACAGAATTATAGAGTTGGTTTTGGTTGGAAGATCAAGTCCAACTGTCAACCTAACATCACCATGGTCATTAAACCATGTCCCAAAATGCCATGTCTACCTGTTTCTTGAACACCTCCAGTGATGCTGACTTCACCACCTCCCTGGGCAGCCTGTTGGAATGCCTTACCACTCTTGCAACATCCACTTTAGACCTCCCCTAGTACAGCTTCAGGCCATTTCCTCTTGTTCTATCACCAGAACTGGAGAAAAGATCATTCATCCCAACCTTCTGCCATGAGTAAGGATGCCTCTCAGCCAGACTTGGATAAGATAATAGGCTAAGAGAGGCTCGAGGTGAGTTGCAATAATGCTGGTGGCCAACCCATGGTCCTGTAATATGAAGAGCCCATGGAACAGGGATGATCGTGAGTTCTGCCAGCAGGACAGCGTAGCCATTGCCATCCTCTGGCTGTGCAGGGAGGCCAAGCCTTTGTGCCAGTGTCACCTGGTAAGCACACAGGCTGGGCACTTGCTGTGAGTGAGTGTCTGATGGCAAATGCAAGCTTTTAACCTTTTGAAATTTCAGTCTCAGATAGTCACAGAAGGCAGGCGGCACTGAAAATCATTTCATTATGGTTCTCACCAGACTGAATCACTCCAAATCACTCAGCCTCACGGCGCCATTCCTCTGCTGTTTTCCTTGTTAGTGAGCACCAGTGTCAGAAAAGAGAGATTATTTAGTGCCCTTCAGAGCACAGCACTGAAAGTGAGCTCATCTGGGGAAGGGATTGTTTATGGTGCTGGATCTCATCCTTTGCGATGGGTGGAAGTCTTAGTGTCAGTTTGTTCCTTATGCAAGTATTTTCATAGAGTGATAGAATGGCTCAGGTTGGAAGGGACCTGAGAGATCATCTTCTCCAACCTCCCTGCCATAGGCAGGGACACCTCTCAACAAGACTCAGCTGCTCAAGGCCTCATCCAGCCTGGCCTTGAACACCCACTGGGAGGCTGCGTCCACAACCTCCCTGGGCAGCCTATTCCAGAATCTACCTCTTAGAATCCATACCATATTGCTTGGAAATGTTTTGTATCTTAGCTGTATTTCCAACCACGGTATGTGAGTTCTGTCTGCAGCATTGACTCTCCTCAGCAGCCCAACTGTGCCACAGAGGTACCAAGACTGATATTAGCACTAAGGCTGAGGTGGAAGGGCTCAGCAAGCCTACTTCTTCCCGGCAACTGGAGGTTGCTGCAGAGGTCAGAAGGCTTCACCTTTTGCCTTGGTTTGTTCCACTTCTACTGGCATCAGTTTAAGGGTGGCAGTCAGGATGCTGGATAGAAGTGCATGATAGAGTTGTCCAGAGAAGGGTGACGAAAGTGGTGAAGGATCTAAAGAGCAAGTATTACAAGGAGACTTTGAAGGAACTGGGGTCTTTTAGTCTGGAGAAGTCCAGGCTGAGGGGAGAACTCATTGCTCTCTACAACTCTACAGAAGGTAGAGCCATGTGGGGGTTGGTCTCTCCTCCCAACTAACTAGCAATAGAATGAGAGAAAATGGCCTCAAGTTTTGCCAGGGGAGGTTTAGATTGGGGATCAGGAAAAACTTCTTTGCTGCAAAGAGTGGTCAGGGATTAGAACAGCTTGCCCAGGGAGGTGGTGGAGTCACCCCTGGAAATGTGTGGACGTGGCACTTGGGACATGGTTTAGTGGGCAGGGTGGTGTTGACAGTTGATGTTCTTAGAGGTCTTTTGAAACATTAACGATTCTATGACTCTAATGCATGTTGTATCTGTTCTCAGCTGTGTTAGCACCTGTGTCTGACAAACTGGCCAAGCTATGTCTCATGCCCCACCAGTAAAACCACTTTTGCAAAGCTGAGCTCTGTGACAGTGCTAAATGTGGTTTGAAGACAGTACATCAAACTCTGCTCTGTAAAGCAGGAAATGTGTCAAGCAGCATCGAGACAGTTTTATGTTTGCACCTGTAGCTTCTGAAAGCTCTTACTGGATTCCGATTTTTGACTTCTTTTCTTCTTCCCTAGCTGTCTCTCCTTTTGAGATGAGTTGTTGTGTTTGTTACCTTGGGACTGACTTGACGATAAAACAGCAAATGAAGGCAGTGACCCCGTGAAGTCAGGTGTCTCAGCCATGTGCAATAATCCACAGTGATGCTGAGCATGTCTGGAAGAAGCCATCCCTCATTCTATCACTCTCCACTCTAAGGATCTCTGGAGTTGTTTCTGTAAATTAGAAAGGCTGGAAAGCCCCGGAGGTCACAGGGCTGTATTGTCTTTGCTAAATACACAATAAAGACAATAACAGTTACACTGGACTTGGTAAATTGTCCAAGGTGAGCTTACAGAACTGCTCTGCAAAGGGATGAGGTCTGCAGTGGGAAATGAAGACTGTTTGCAGAGCTTTAGAGCACTTAATCCATTTTTTTCTGATGGAGTTCTGTCTTTTATTTTCAGTTCTGTCTGAGCTTGGCAGAACTGGAGCTGGGCAGTGAAGGAATCAAAAGGGTGAGGCTTCATCCAGGGCTGAGTTGCTGTTCCAGCTAGCAGGTTTGTTAATTATTTTTTTTTCTGGCTTGATTTTTGTGTTTAAAAATAAATGTTGAAAGCGATGTTTCATAGAATCCCAGAATGGCTCATGTTGGAGGGGGCCTCAGACATCACCTACTCCAACCTCTCCACCATGGGCAGGGACACCTCTCGACTTGACTCGGCTACTGAAGGCCTCATCTAACCTGGCCTTGAACACCCACAGACAGGAGGCATCCACAACCTCCCTGCACGGCCTATTCCAGTGTCTCATCAACCTCATGCTGAAGAAGTCCTTCCTCAGATCCAGTCTAAAATGTTGCTATTCCTTACACGGGCAGCTCCTCATGGTGATTTTATCATTAATGCAGCACAATTCCCGACTGGGAAAAGACTTTCTTTTTCTCCATCACATTTGCTTACTCTACTGTCAGATGTTCAGTGCTTGAGGAGACTTTCTCCTGCAGCTGTCCCTCTATAATAAACAGCCAGGTAGCAGGTATTACCACCCTCATACTGAAGAACTTCTTGCTAAGATCCAGTCTAACTCTGATCTTCCTTAGCTTCAAACCATTTCCCCTTGTTCTGTCTCTGGACACCCTCATGAAAAGTCCCTCTGCAGCCTTCCTGTAGGATCCCTTCAGTGGTGGAAGAAGGCTCTAAGCTTCCCCCAGAGTCTTCTCCAGGCTGAACACCCCCAGCTCCCTCAGC
>VWZE01020045.1:49372-103506 GCA_013396675.1 Eubucco bourcierii
AATCCAGTATCCATTTCTTCCTGGCCTGTGTAATGAATGTGAAATGTATTTTCAGTTGATATATGCTCAACCTGCAAAACCTCCAGGTTCAACAAAGAAAGCAGCAATAGGTCAACACCTGCATGCATACATCCACTGCCTTTGCTCTTGTGCTGGACATGAAACCTGGTGATTACATTGAAGAGCCTTCACAAGGTCCCAGTGTGGTGTAAGGTTAAGCTTTGTGGGGAAGATTTGAGGATGTAGCAGTCACCTACACACTCTACTGCAGGGGAGGATGACCTTAGAAAATTAAGAAGTCCCAGAAGAAAATCATTAGAGCAAGGGGACTGATCAGGTTCTTTTTTTCCAAAATGGGATCAGTTAGGGACTGCCAGTTAGGAAGCAAGCCAAGGCCATCAGCATCCCGGCCTGGATCAGCAAGAGCAGCAGGACCAGAGCAGTGATTGTCCCCCTGGACTCTGCACTGGTGAGGCCACACCTTGAGGAATGGCTTCAGTTTTGAGGCCCTCAAGCTGGTGAAGGGTCTGGAGAGGAGCAGCTGAGGGAGCTGGGGTTGTTCAGTCTGGAAAAAAGGTGGCTGAGGGGAGACCCCATTGCTCTCTACAGCTCCCTGAAAGGAGGTTGGACTGAGGAGGATGTTGGTCTCTTTTTCCTAGTAACAAGTAACAGGACAAGAGGAAATAGCCTCAAGTTGCACCAGGGGAAGTTTAGGTTGGAGATCAGAAGAAACTTCTTGACTGAAAGGGTTTTGGAAGACTGGGACAGGCTGCCCAGGGAGGTGGCTGAATCCCCATCTCTGAATGTGATTCAAAGGCACAGAGATGTGGTGCTGAGGGCCATGGTTTAGCACCAGCCTTGGTAGAACTAGAGAATGGTTGGAACCTATGATCTCACAGGGCTTTTTCAAGCCAAGTGATTCTATGATTCTAAAGTAGTTTATCTGAAAATATTGCACATACCCAAATCTAGAAATAAGACTTCTAAGCATCCTTTTTCTTTTTCCCTCTCACTTTGTAATGCCTCAATGAGCCACAGGAAATAGCTGGGCTGCTTTGCAACCTTGCTTGGTGAGCAGATTGTGAGGCTGACTCAAACCCAGACACTTTCACAGGCTGATTTCAGAAGGACAATACATACAGCCAGCCTCATGTCCTACTGCACTCAATTCCACTGCAAGTCTTTCATTCCCTAAGGTATTTGCTACTTACCTGCACAAGCTCTCTATGTGGCTGACAGTTTCAGTTTGGAAGCTGTTTGGAACATTCCTCACAGTAAACATCTCCAAGGGGATTTTTAAATATCAGAAGGAAGCTTTTGAATTGGTCTGTGTTGTCAGGCTTTGCAGGAGTGGGTAGAGCACACCAAGGGAGGGACTTCTTTTTTTTTTTTTTTAATTTTTTGGGGGGTTTTTTTTTGTTTGTTTTTTTTGGTTTTTTTTTTTTTTGTTTGTTTGTTTGTTTGTTTGTTTAGACCAGAGGGGTCTGTGTCCTTGAAACTATGCAGACTCTTTCCAGCATGCAAGACTTCATTTCCAGGTGTAAAGAACTCAACTAATTAGTTGTCAAGGTCAGGACAGCATGTGTCAATGTGACCTCCTCCTTGCTGGAAAGGGTAACACAAGGGTTTGGCTGTTTTGCATTGCTGGTAGTGTTGCTTAGGGGATGGGTTTGTGAGGAGCTGCTTCAGATTTTTTCTTTCTCTGATAGCCTAGAATCACAGAATCAATGCAAAACCAGTTTATCAGGTGCAGATGAAGTGAAGTGGTGACACAGTAGGAAAATGGATTATTTCTCATTGCTACAGGTGTAAGAAAACTCTTTGTGGCCAGATATGTAGTACACTGGTAGGTCTGCTCTGTCTACTCCTGAGGTGCTGTGTTTCACTCCTCGTGTCCTAGAGAACATGAGAGACAGTCCCATTTCTGTAAGAGACACATGTTAATGAGTACTAAGTAGGATGAATCTGATTGCCTTCTCTACTGAAACCACCACCAGTAACTTGGGCACTGTGAAATCCCACCCTTCCCTGCCTGTGCTAATGAATATGGATGACCTGAGTTCAGAATGGTTTCAGCTAAGACAAGTGTACTGTAGCTTGTAAGAATGGTTGTCTTACAAAGCCCTTTAAGAGAAGGGGTGGGTCAGAATAGCTTGCATCCACAGATGGCAGACAACCTGAAGGCAATTAAAGGGACTCAGAAGAAAGAGCTTATGATCTGATTTTAGACAGGAGAAGACTCTGGGGGGACCTTAGAGTTGCCTTCCAATAGCTGGAGGGATCCTACAGGAAGGCTGCAGAGGGACTTTTCATGAGGGTGTCTAAAGACAGGACAAGGGGGAATGGTTTGAAGCTGAGGGAGAGCAGGGTTAGACTGGATCTTAGGAAGACATTCTTCAGTACAAGAGTGGAGAGACTGTGGAATAAGCTGCCCAGGGAGGTTGTGGATGCCTCCTCTCTGAGGGTGTTTAAGGCCAGGTTGAATGAGGCCTTGAGCAGCTGAGTCTAGTTGAGAGGTGTCCCTGCCCATGGAGTAGAGGATCACTGAGGTCCCTTCCAGTGCAAACCATTCTATGAGTCTGTGATTGGCCATGGTAGCCTCAGGTGAAAGGTCGGACTCAATGATCTTAAAAGATGTCGTGGGTTTAAAGAGCCGACAGAGTGAAGCTCTCAAACGAACTGGAGAAACAAAGCAGAATTGTATTTGGAGAGAGTGTTACAAACAGAAGTTACAAAGCAGATACACAAGCCATTAGCGAACCCCCTGAATTTTCCCCACCCCAAAACTAAATCTACAATCCCCAGTGCTCCAGTCCTGCCCCCCGCCATGCCACTGCCATCCTCCAGAGGCCTAAGCACAGCCTCTGGAGGCCCCAAACAAGGCCTATCCTTACATGTTTATCCTGCTAAGGGAGCCCCTGCCTGGTGCAAGGCTGGAGGGGGAGGAAAGGAGAACGAACTGGCTTTGTTGTGAGCTTATGAAGAGACAGCAGAATTACGGGATTGAATAACAATCTTCCAGTCCCCAGAGGGCTCTTTTTAACCTTATAGTTCCCAACCTGGGACAAAAGATCTCTTCAAAGTGAAACAATTCTGTGGTTATCAAAGTCACCTTGGGTTCCTTCTTGTTCATTTTGTATTTCTGTGCTGCATTTCTGCAGTGCATTACTGGATTCTTTGATGTGCTACATTTCATGGTCACATTGCTAGCCCGGCCAGGAAGGTCTGCACAAAGTGGTGCAGTAGGACCTGATGGAAAGGACTTTTGTCATTGAATGGAATATTGGCATGGCTGAATTCATGTGTTCTGTGCCACACACTCAGTGCTTGGCATTCATCAAGGTTTTGGTACCTGGGTGCCTCTATTAGGATTAATATGTTTCAAGAAAGCCAGAGCACTGCAGCAATTAATCAAGTTTCTATAATTAAGGTAACCTTGACTTCAGTAAATTATCCTTAAAGCTCTCAAGAATCAATGGTTTAGATGAAACTGCTAAGTCAGTAACTCTGTGCTTTGTAACTGGATTTATAGAGTTGATTTATGGAATGATTTCTATATAGAAGTTCTCCTCTTAGTATCTTTAGAATTCAAATCTACTTACCAGTCCATGCCACTGCTCTGCGTAGGACAACTCCAAGCCATCTATCACACAATCATAGAATGTTAGTGGTTGGAGATCTTCCAGTCAAACCCTCCTGTCTGAGCAGGGTCATAGCATCTAGTGCAGGCCTCACAGGAATGAACCCAGACAGGTCTTGAAAGAGAAGGAGAAGGAGATTCCAAAACCTCTCTGGAGAACCTGTTCCAGTGCTCTGGGACCTTCACAGCTAAAAAGTTCTTCCTAATGTTGAGGTGGAACTTCCTGTGCTGGTTTACCTCCATTGCCCCTTGTTCTATCCCAGGGCACAAGTAAACAAAGGCTGTCCCTTCCTTCCTGACACCCAGCCCTCAGATATATATATAGACACTAATAGCCCTCATATATAAATAGACATTTATAGATTCTGCTCTCAGTTTTCACAGAACCGCAGAAAACATCCAGTTGGAAGAGACTTCCAAGATTATCTATCCCTACCCTTGACCTAGCACTGAATGGTCACCACTAAACTGTGTGCCTAAGCACCAGGTCCTCAGGCTGCTTGAACACTTCCAGGAATGGTGACTTCAGCACTGCCCTGGGCAGACCACACTAGTGTTTGAGAACCCTCTCTGTGAAGAAATATTTCCAGCCTGAACCTCCCCTGGTAAAGCTCAAAACCATTTCCTCTGGTCCTCTTTCTTGACACCAAGGAGAAGCTTCCCTCTCCTTGCTCCAACCTTCCTTCAGGGAGCTGTAGAGTGCAGTGAGGTCTCTCCTCAGCCTTCTCCAGACTGAATAGCCCCAGCTCCCTCAGCCTCTCCTTGTATGCCCTGTGCTCCAGCCCCCTCACCAGCCTTGTTGCCCATCTCTGGACATGCTTTTCTTACTCTTTGGAGTTTAGCAGGTGTGAATAGTGAGGGACTGGGGGTTGGAGTTGATGATCTCTTTGGGTCCCTTCCAATCCCTGACATCCTGTGATTTGGGACTAATGGCTTCGTAAAAAATGTGAGTCCTTTTAGGTCAGATGGAGCAGTGATGTTGAACCCCTCAATACAAGAGAGACATTGAGGGGCTGGAGTAGGTCCAGAGAAGGGGAAGAAGTTGGTGAAGGTTCTGGAGAACAGGACTGGTGAGGAGCAGTTGAGGGAACTGGGGTTGCTTAGTCTGGAGAAAAGGAGGCTAAGGGAAGACCTCTTTGCTTTTCACAACCCCCTTAAAGGGGGTTGGAGCCAGGTAGGTGTTTGTCTATTTTCCCTAGTATCAGGTAATAGAATGAGAGCAAATGGCCTGAAATTGTGCCACAGGAGGCTTAGGTTGAAGATTAGGACAAATTTGCTTGCTGCAAGAGTGGTCAAGGATTGCAACAGGGTGATGGAGTCACTGCCCCTGAAGGCATTCAAGAAATGTGTGGTCATGTCACTTGGGGTCACGTTTTTGCCCATGGAGGTGTTGGGTTCATGGTTGGACTTGATGATCTTGAAGGGCTTCTGCAAATGAAACAGTTCTATGATTCTAAGAACACTTTTCCATACATGGGACTTTGGCACTTTGTTCTTCAGTTTCAGTGACTGCTCTGGGAAAATGAGGTCAGTAAAAATTAACAAAGAATGGAGAGCTGTACTTAGGATTTTACCAGTTTCAGAGCAAGCTGTGCGTAGTTTCTGGCCAAGATTTTCTCTTTCCCCCGTCAAACTCATTCTCCCATTTTCCACCAGTCCTGGTTCACCGGAGAGGTCCCTGACAATTGGAAACTGGCCAATGTGATCCCCATCGGCTAACCCTAATGGCTAACCCTAAGACTAACCCCCTAACCTTAACCGTATCACTAGCACTAATCCAAATAGCTAACACTAATGGTTAAACCTAACCCTAACCCCGTAACGCTAACCCTAACCCTAATGTCTATCTCTAACCCTAACCCGTTAACACTAACCCACTACCCAAAGTCTAACCACCTAACACTAACAATAAGAATGACAATAGCCCTATCCCCCTAATTCTATCCCTAACCCTAACGACTAACCCTAATGGCTAACCCTAACGACTAACCCTAATGGCTAACCCTAACACACCAACTCTAACCCTAACCCTAATGTCTAACCCTAACCCTAACACCCTAACACCCTAACCCCCTACCCAAAGTCTAACCCCCCTAACACTAACAATAACACTGACAATAACCCTAACCCCCTAATGCTAACCCTAACCCTAAACCTAACGGCTGACCTAATGGCTAGCCATAACCCTAACCCCCAACCTAACGGCTAACCTAATGGCTAACCCTAACCCCGTAACCTTAACCGTAACCCTAACACTAACCCAAATAGCTAACACTAATGGTTAAACCTAACCCTAACCCCATAACCCTACCACTAACCCTAATGACTAACCACCTAACGGCTGACCTAATGGCTAGCCATAACCCTAACCCCCAACCTAACGGCTAACCTAATGGCTAACCCTAACCCCGTAACCTTAACCGTAACCCTAACACTAACCCAAATAGCTAACACTAATGGTTAAACCTAACCCTAACCCCATAACCCTACCACTAACCCTAATGACTAACCCTAACCCCCCAATCATAACCCTAACACTAATATCTAACTCTAACCCTAACCCTCTAACACTAACCCCCTACCCAAAGTCTAACCCCCTAACACTGACAATAACACTGACAATAACCCTAACCCCCTAATGCTAACCCTAACCCTAATGGTTAACTCTAATGGCTAACCCTAACCCTAACCCCCTAACCTTAACTGTAACACTAACCCTAATCCAAATAGCTAATCCTAATGGTTAACGCTAACCCTAACTCCGTAACCCTAACCCTAACGACTAACCCTAAAGGCTAACCCTGAACCCCGAACTCTAACCCTAACCCCCTAACACTAATCCCCTACCCAAAGTCTAACCCCCTAACACTGACAATAACACTGACAATAACCCCAACCCCATAACACTAAGCCCGTACACAAAGTCTAACCCCCTAACACTAACAATAACACTGACAAAAACACTAACCCACTAATGCTAACCCTAACCGTAACCCTAACAGCTAACTCTAATGACTAACCCTAACCCCCTAACCCTAACGGCTAACCTAATGGCTAAGCCTAATCCTAACCTGATAACCTTAACCATAACCCTAAAACTAATCCAAATACCTAACCCTAATGCCTAACCCTAACCCTAACCATAAAGTCTAACTCTAAACCTAACCCCCTAACACTAACCCCCTACACAAAGTCTAACCCTCTAACACTAACAATAACACTGACAATAACACTAACCCTCAAATGCTAACCCTAACCCTAACCCCCTAACCTTAACCGTAAACCTAACACTAATCCTAATAGCTAACCCTAATGTCTAAACCTAACCCTAACCCCGTAACCCTAACCCTAACCCCCTAACCCTAACGGCTAACCTAATGGCTAAGCCTAACCCTAACCTGATAACCTTAACCATAACCCTAAAACTAATCCAAATACCTAACCCTAATGGCTAACCCTAACCGTAAAGTCTAACTCTAAACCTAACCCCCTAACACTAACCCCCTACACAAAGTCTAACCCCGTAACACTAACAATAACACTGACAATAACACTAACCCCCTAATGCTAACCCTAACCCTAACCCCCTAACCCTAACCGCTAACCTAATGCCTACGCGTAACCCTAACCCCCTATCCATAACCGTAACACTAACACTAATCCAAAGAGCTAACCCTAATGGCTAAACCTATATCTAACCCCGTAACACTAACCCAACACCCTAACCNAATGACTAAACCTAACCCTAACCCCGTAACCCTAATGACTAACCCTAATGGCTAACCCTAACCCCCCAACCCTAACCCTAAGCCTAATGTCTAACCCTAACCCTAAACCCCTAACACTAACCCCCTACCCATAGTCTAACACCGTAACACTAACAATAACACTGACAATAACCCTAACCCCCTAATGCTAATCCTAACCCTAACTCTAATGGTTAACTCTACTGGCTAATCCTAACCCTAACCCCTAAAGTTAACCGTAACCCTACCCTAATCCAAATAGGTAACCCTAATGGTTAACACTAACCATAACCCTACCCCTAATGACTAACCCTAACCCCAAAACCCTAACCCTGATCCTAATATCTAACCCTAACCCCCTAACACTAACCCCCTACCCAAAGTGTAACCCCCTAACACTGACAATACCATAACCCCCTAATGTTAACCCTAACCCCCTAACCCTAACAGCTAACTGTAATGAAAGAAGAAGAGTAAGAAAATAAGAGCTTTAACTGCACATGGACCATGGACCTGCATCTAAATGAGTTAAATCCAAGCACTCTGGAAAGCTGTGTGTGATGGGCAGGGCTTTATGGAGGGTGGAGTGTTATGGAGGATGGATACTGTCTACCATGAGGTCAGCACTGGCAGTGTAGCAGGAAATGTAAGTGACCCCCAGTGATGCCACAGTCCCTCTTCTGCTGTACCACCCATCAAGGTGGGGGTGTGCGGGGTTTAATCTTTATTATTCCAGAAACTGTCTAGTCACAAAGAAAATGGAACCTTGCCTGTTAACTGGCCCCTCTGCTCCAAATCTATAGTTGTATTGTTAAAAGACCTCTTTTTGTTCAGTTTGAGAGAAGTTTCCTGCTCAATTGTATTGTGAGAATAAAGTAATTATTGAAGTAATTATCTGTGAGGTTGACAGAACACTGGAACAGGCTGCTCAGGGGGATTTTGTGGAGTCTTCCTCTCTGGAGATAATCAAAACCCACCTGGATGTGTTCCTGTGTGATCTGGTCTAGGTGATCCTGCTCTGGCATGGGGGTTGGACTGGGTGAGCATTCAAGATCCCTTCCAGCACCTGACATACTGTGATTCTGTGAATTTCACTATTCAGAAAACAAAACAAAACAGAATAAAACAAATCAAGAAACAGAACAAATAAATAAGGAAAACGTCTTAATTCTTCATAAATTCACTGGAAAATCATTTCTCCCCCTCTGCTCTGCTGAGACCCTAGATGGAATACTGCATCTATCTCTGGTGCCCCCAGCATAAGAAAGACAGGAAACTGCAGGAGCAGGTCTAGAGGAGGCCACAGAGATGATCAGAGGGATGGAGAACCTCTCCTATGGGGACTAGCTGAGAGATTTGGGGCTGTTCAGCCTGGAGAAGAGAAGCTTCCAGAGAGAACTTGGAGGACCCTTCCAATAACTGAAGGGGGCTGCAGCAGAGCTGAGGGGGGACTTTTGACAAGGTTTGTAGTGACAGAATGAGAGGGAATGGATTTGAGCTCGAGGAGGTCAGACCGAGACTGGAGATTAGGAAGAAATTCTTTCCAGCAAGGGTGGTGAGACACTGGAACAGGTTGCCCAGGGCAGTTGTGGCTGCTCCCTCCTTAGAGCTGCTGGCCACACTTTTCGTGATACATCCCAGGATGCCTTCCTACAGGCGGTGATGCTTCCATGGCACTTGAGTGCTTTGACTCATGCACTGACCCAGAACTCCATAGGCGACTAACTCAAGCACCCACTTCTACTGAAGTGTGCTGCAACAGGAGGGTTCTTTTCTGTGACACTCATCGAAGAACACTGGGCCTTTGTGTATTGCTGGCTTTCCACCCTGAACCCTTCAGGCTTTTACAGAGACAGCAAATGCTGCAAAACTTCTAAGGTGACTTCAACCTGTATCTGTAATGCTCCCTCTGGGAAGATAATGTGGTCTGGAGCTCAGAAAACCAGCTGCACCATGAAGTCTCTGTCCTGGTAGGGCATAAATCCTGCCAGGTTCATTTAACCCTTGCTCTCTTCCTCCTCCTGTTGCTGGTCGGGAGTTGTAGTAGATTGAGCAAAACAAAGCCTTGAGGCTAGGAGTTTAGCACCCCCTGTCAGGTGTCAGGTGAAGCCCCTCAGTGTGCCTGCCTGAGGCACGAACCTTTCAATGCATTGGGCAGACCAATGATGCTAATGCCTACTGGCCAGTTTAATTTTCAAAATGGTCTATTTAATGGGGGGTGATTTAGAAGCCTTTCCTGACGCCTTTCTTACATAGATTGCCTTTCCTGGGCTTTCTGCAGTACCCCATTAGCGGCTCATTAACTGGGAATCCTTGTGGCCATGTGTTTGCAACTCAGGCTGGCAGCTGGGCAGCAACTCAGCTCCTCTCTCCTCCCCTCTACCTGGAATATTTTGTATTTTTTTGTGGGAGTTTTGGAAGCTTCCTTGTACAGGAAACTTACTTGGGGACCAAGGTGCCTTGAGTACACATGCTAGAGTTGATACTAAGCCTCTGTAGCACAGTTAGAATTTTACCTGTTTTCGTGTTCCTATTTTTCCAAGTTCTGATTGTTTAAACTGTTTAATTCTGTGTTCATAAATATCCTTTGTGCAACTATTTCCTGTCGACTGAAAATCCAAAGAATTTCAGGGAGTGAATTAATATTCACACAGAAATTAATAATAATAATTTGTAACTGGTTATTATTATCATACCAGTCTCTCACCACAGACCTCAGATGGAGCAATTGGAAGATTCACCCATCAGTTTGTTCTCACCAAAAACCAGTCTAAAGGTAGATATATCCTCTTTTATTTAGGTGTGAGAACGGCTGCACCACCTCCACGTCCCTTCTGATGTTTCACTTCCTGACTGTGGCACCTGGGGAGCTGCCACCTTCCTCATTTTAAGGCTTTTCTGAGCTGCCTGGCTACAGCCACCAGATTTGCTAGAGAGAGAATGACAGAGAAGCAGAGAATGATAGAGAATGACAATGAAGCAGGGCAAGGGTCTGGAGAACAGGTCTGGTGAGGAGCAGCTGAAGGAGCTGGGATGGCTTAGCATGGGAGAAAGGAGGTTGAGAGGAGACCTTCTCTTGCTCTCCTCATCTCCATGAGAGAAGGTTGGAGCCAGGTTGGGGTTGGTCTCTTTGGTAACAAGTGATAGAATGAGAGGAAATGGCCCCAAGCCGCAGCAGGGGAGGTTTAGGTTGGACATTGGAAGAGATTTCTTCCTTGAAAGGGACTGGGATGTGGAAAACAAAGTGTCTCAACAAACTTGGTGTTTTCTTTTTCAAGCATGCCTTTGTTTCTTCAGCTGATCATAGTTTATCACCACAGCAGCAAAACTCCCACAGAGGGCCATAGCAACAGGCTGATGTTATGTGGAGAGCAATCAGTCATCCCTGGCTGGAAGGAACAGTGAATCCCAATTTCATTTCAAAATCTAATGAAGTTGGCCTCTCAAATCCACTTGATGTATCTACTAATATTAGGCTTAGATTGAAATATAAGACTTCTTTCCCCAGAACTGTCATGATCGTTTGAATCAAGGTTCAGAATAGAGGAAAGGATGTAATAAAAAAAAAAAGGGGGTGGGGAGGAGGGGAGCAGGGAATAAGTAACAGTTTCAATGACACAAAACCCTATTGAAATGAAGAAGGAAATAATCTTGGTCTTTGTGTGCACAGCAAACAGGGAGAAGAAATGACTGTTGATGAGGCCAGAGACACAGGATACAGGAAGGGCGTTTGGATTAAAAAATAAATCAGCTTTCCATAACAGAGATAAACTGTGGTCACAGATTGCCTGGGGAAGACTCAGAGTCACTGTCTTTGGCAGGTTCTAAGCCAGCTGTAGCCATTCACAGAATCACAGAGACATCCAAGTTGGAAAAGACCCTCAGAATCACGAAGTCCAACCTATAACCTGTTCATAGCAGAAAGAATGGAAAACCCATCAGGAGTGATATAAGGGACATATTGGACTAGGTGACCCTGTGAGGTTCCTTGCAAGCCCTTGCCTCCATGGTTCTGGCAACTTCTACTTTCACATTGCACTGTCAGTCTGCTCACAGAGGGAAGGATGTGTCCATATACAACCACAGACCTGGAACACAAACAGACTGGCTTGGCCCTGGACTGCAGTTTGAAAGAAAATCTCTGTGAAGTTCAATGTACTTCCCAAAGAGTACGGCAAAGACACGTCACAGGCCTGCTAGAGAGGGTCCAGAGGAGGCCACCAAGATGGTCAGAGGGCTGGATAATCTCTGCTTTGAAGAAAGGTTGAGGAAATCAGGGCTCTTCAGCCTGGAGAAGACTCCATAGAGACTTTAGAGCTTCATTTCAATACCTGAAGGGGACCTACAGGAAGGCTGCAGAAGGACTTCCAGTACCTGAGAGAGAATTACAAAAAAGCTGGAGGGAGACTTTGTAAAAAGGCTTGTAGTGATAGGATGAGAGGCAATGAATGGAAGTTTGAGGAGGGCAGATTGAGACTGGAGATTAGGAAGAAATACTTTCCAGTGAGGGTGGTGAGACATTGCAACGTGTTACCCAGGGAGGTTGTGGATACTCCCTCCCTGGAGGTATTCAAGGCCAGATTGGATGAGGCCTTGAGCAACCTGGTGTAGCAGGAGGTATCTCTGCCCATGGCAGGAGGTTAGAACTGCTTGATCTTTAAGGTCCCTTCCAACCCAAACCATTCTATGAATCTAATCCACTTTCACAGCACTAAGCACTTCTGGTTTCTGCCTTTCATTGTCTGGTTCTATCAGTCTCACCACTGATTTCATTGACTCTTTTTTTTTCAAGCATCAGGTGAGTCATTGTGTATTCTCCACTCAATTCTGCAGTCAAGTATTCCAGGACCTTCATCAAGCCCCAGCTGCTGAAGAGCTCCTTCAGCTTCTACTCTGCACGCAATAGAAAGAAGGTGGAATAAGAGTGGGGATTAGTCACAAAGCCTTACTGATATCTTTTTCCTTTTTTTCCTCCTCTGACTATTCTCTGGCTCGTTTCTGATGTCAGAGCTGAGTAAGGAGATAATACAGCACTAGTCTGACAGCCCTGTTGTGCTCACTGGAGTTGCAAGCGTGTTCTCTGGAGGTCATTTCTATCTCTTTCTGTAGGTGTAACTACAGCTGCATGGCCAAGGTGATTTAAAAATAATGAGTTTAGTGAAATGGCTACTGCTGCTAAGCAGTCAGATTTCGTGGCCTGAGGTTGGAAAACCCAGTTTTGGGCTCCCTAGTTGAAGAGAGTCCAATGGAGAGCTAAAAGGATGGTTCCTATACTGTGATGCCCAGAAATGAACCCAGTACTCAAGCTGAGTCCTTAGCACCTCTAGACATCATTACTTAAATTCATGTTTTGGGTCAGTCCTAAGGCTTAGTTTTCCACTGCATTCCTTGGTCAGGAATGAAATTTCTCAAGCCAGATGCCTGAAAATGATGCCTGTGCCTTGAAGGGCCATTCAGAGGGGCCCTGAGCAGCCCTTTCTGCAAAGCTCCAGGCTTTAAGTTTTTCCAGTTAGTGCCTGAGTCCCTTCTGGTGACCAACTATGTGAGGTAAGGCAGAGAGATTTCAGAGTCAGTTGGAAAAGACCTTTAAGATCATCAAGTTCAACTATCAATATTGATGAAGGGACTGGAACAGGAGGAGACTAAGGGTTGACCTCATTAATGTTTATAGATATGTAAGGGGTGAGTGCCAGGAGGATGGAGCCAGCCTCTTCTCGGTGTTGCCCAGTGACAGGACAAGGGGCTGTGGGTGGAAGCTGAGGCATAGAAGGTTCCACGTGAAATTGAGGAAGAGATTTTTCACTGTGAGAGTGATGGAGCTCTGGAATTAGCTGCCCAGGAAGGTTATGGGGTCTCCTTCTATGGAGATATTCAAGAACTGTCTGGATGCATTCCAGTGCGATCTGCTCTAGGTGATCCTGCTCTGGCAGAGGGGCTGGACCAGATGATCTTTTGAGGTCCCTTCTAGCCCCTGATGTTCTATAGTTCTATGATCTCTGCTGAGGGGAAAGGCTGAGAGACTTGGGGCTGGTTAGTCTGGACAGAAGGCTGAGGGGACATGATCGATGTCTATGGCTATCTGAGGGGTGGGTGTCAGGATGAAGGTGCCAAGCTCTGCTCAGTGGTGTGCTGTGGAAGGACAAGGAACAATGAGTATAAGCTGGCACATGGCAGGTTCCACCTCAACATAAAGAAAAACTTGCTTGCTGTGAGGGTGCTGGAGCCTTGCAGCAGGCTGCCCAGAGAAGTTGTGGGGTTTCCTTCTCTACAGATTTTCAAAACCCATCTGGATGCATTCCTGCGTGACCTGCCCTAAGTGGCCCTGCTTTGGCAAGGGGGTTGGACTGGATGATCTCTGGAGGTCCCTTCCAAACTCTGTAATTCTGTGATTCTATAAAATGCAGCAACTGCAATGGAAAATATTACTTTATAGTAAAACAACAAACCAATGCAACAAGCAATAATAATTTAGCTTGTGACTAAAAAACTCCAAAGTCCCTGAAGACAATGACTGTGAAGTAGCCTGCAGAATGTTCAGTTGTCTGCTAAAGCTCATTATTAGTGCATTTCAGTGCATTTCCCCAGTTTTATGGCCATGTGGTGCCCTTACATGCACTCTGAGCACATAGGAGAGGTCTAATTTAGATCACCTCAAGCCCTTACATAATGCTTTGTGTACTCTCAAACCTGTGGGGTTCTTGGTTGGATATACGTGGGTCTGTCCAGCACACTGTCACTAGGAGAGCATGGAGAGCCAGCCAGATCCTCTCTTCCAGCAGGTTACAGTTAGCCCTTGCACTGGCAGCACATGCATCTGCAGAAGCTCCTGTCTCCAACTCTGATGCTTTAAGCCAGGCTCCAGCAGCAGCTTTAGCAGCAGACATTCTTGCTTCCCAGGAGTCTGATTTTGATTCTGAACCCTCTATTCATGAGTCCATCTAGTGGATAATATGAGATATATATTCTTACACATGCACAGATAAAGAACACACCTGCATCTCTAAACTTTTCTTTTCTCCTCTATGTTAAGCAGAACAACTTTTTAAAGAGATGAGAACCTGACATTGGTTGGAATAATTCCTGAAGGATTAAAAGCCACCAACAACTCAATGAAGTTGGTAAAGGGTCTGGAGAACAGGGCTGGTGAGGAGCAGCTAAGGGAACTGTGGTTGTTTAGTCTGGAGAAGAGGAAGTTGAGGAGAGACCTTATTGCTCTCTGCAACTCTCTCAGAGGAGGTTGCATTGAGGTGGGAGTTGGGCTCTTCTCCCTAGTGTGAGGTGATAGGGTGAGAGAAAATGGCCTGAAATGGTGCCAGGGGATGGTAAGGCTGGAGATGAGGAAAAATTTCTTTGCTGCAAGAGTGGTCAGGCACTGGAACAGGCTGCCCAGAGAGGTGGTGGAGTCATCATCCCTGGAGGTGTTCAAAAAATGTGTGGCTATGGCACCTGGGGGCATGTTTTAGTGACCAAGGTGGTGGTGAGTTGGTGGTTGGACTTGATGATCTCAGAGGGCTTTTCCAACCAAAATGATTCTCTTGTAAGTCCCTTGCAATTCAACCATCCTATGAATCTATGGTTGACTCTATGATTCTCTGATCATGTCTGCTTCACAAGAGAGTTGCTCTCTTTCTACAGAGGCTTAAAAACTTGAAATTAACTACAGAGAACATCATCAGAGCTGGTGTGTCCTTACCCAGTGCAATACTTGCTTTGTTTATTACTATACACATTGGTTATGATATCGTAGCCAGCCACTGTTCTTCTGAAGTATTTTCATTTCCATTTCCTTACTGACTCAAATGATTGGAGTTCACCACTCCTTTCATCACTTTACACCACAGGTTTTATAAACTAAGACACACAGAAACGACAGAATCGCAGAATGGCTCACACTGGAAAGGAACTTAGAGATCATCTACTCCAGCCTCCCTGCCATGGACAGGGACACCTCTCAACTAGATTTAGCTGCTCAAGGCCTCATCCAACCTGGTCTTGAACACTCCAAAGCAGGAGGCATCCACAGCCTCCCTGGGCAGCCTATTCCAGAGTTCGACCATCCTCCTACCAAAGAGCTTCTTCCTAAGATCCAGTCTAACCCTGCTCTCCCTCAGCTTCAAACCATCCTCCCTTGTCCTGTCTCTAGACACCCTCATGAAAAGTCCCTCTGCAGCCTTCCTGTAGGATCCCTTCAGGTATTAGAAGGCATCTCTAAGATCCCCCAAGAGTCTTCTCTTTTCCAGGGTTAACACCCCATCTCCCTCAGCCTATGCTCATAGCAGTGGTGCTCCAGCCCTTGGATCATCTTTGTGGTTTCCTCTGGTCTCTCTCTAGCAGCTCTGTGCCCTTCTTATGTTGGGGACACCAGAGCTGGATGCAGTATTGGAAGTAAGGTCTCAGCAGAGCACAGTCAGGGGGCAGAATCCCCTCTCTTGTCCTGCTGCCCACACGCCTCTGGCTGCAGCCCAGCTACATGAGGGCACTGCTGGCTCATGAGGAGCTCTAAAGAGTAAACTTCATTTGCATGTATTTCCTTTCAGTGACTCTAGCACAGGCTCCCTAAAACATGTTGCTGGTTTTATTTTGTGCTTTAAATACAAGAAAGTAATCAGCACAACAAATCCAGGTTGGACTTTTGCATTGCATTTTTCAAAGCTATGAGCTTCCCTCAATAAGAAAGGGAATTTTTCCATAAGGGAAGCAGAAAAGAGTTGCCAGATATTTTAACTCAGAGCAGTTTGAGCAGAGCAGCCTTTTCCTTCACATCCCAATTTACCAGATTTAGACTATTGAATTTTTAAAGCTGAACTCTGTGGGAGTTGGGTTTGAGTAAAACAAGGGTTAGAACTAAGCATGCACATGGCTGGGCAGACAATTTATCAGGCAAGCAGTAGAGTTGTTCTGAGTGTTTGCCACAGGCAATTTAGCTGCAAATGAGTATTTCATTTCATATGAGTGTGTGGACATTGCTCTGGGAAAGGAGATGGGTGCTGGCTTTAGTCCTCTTTGTAAGTATAGACAGGGGACCTGAGAGGGCACTGCCAGTTCTGCTACATATGCTGAAATAAAGAGGTGGGGGAAAAGGGTTTGCTACCTTTTGTCTGCATTCCACATTTTTAAAAAGCATGTTGCTGGCATCCATGGATGTAGAAAATCATCTGAGCTCTTCTTTCACAGAACCACAGAATTACTGAGGCTGGAATAGACCTCTGAGATCATCAGGTGCACCTATGACCTAACACCACTACATCAACCAGACCATGGCACTGTCACATCCAACCTTTCCTTAAACACCTGCAGGGACAGCAACTTGATCACCTCCCTGAGCAGCCCATTCCAGTGCCTAATTACCCTTTCCACAGGGAACTGCTTCCTAACATCCAACCTAAACCTCACCCGGTACAGCTTGATGCCATCCCTCTCGTCTTGTCACAAGTTGCCTGGGAGAAGAGCCTGACCTCTGTTTGCAAACATCTGTAAGAGCAGAAAAGCACCTGAACTCTTCTTCAAGCTGTTCCTAGACATCCATACATGTAGAAAACCATCTGAACTCTTCTTCAAGCTGTTCCTAGACATCCATACATGTAGAAAACCATCTGAACTCTTCTTCAAGCTGTTCCTAGACATCCATACATGTAGAAAACCATCTGAACTCTTCTTCAAGCTGTTCCTAGACATCCATACATGTAGAAAACCATCTGAACTCTTCTTCAAGCTGTTCCTAGACATCCATACATGTAGAAAACCATCTGAACTCTTCTTCAGGCTGTTCCTAGACATCCATACATGTAGAAAACCATCTGAACTCTTCTTCAAGCTGTTCCTAGACATCCATACATGTAGAAAACCATCTGAACTCTTCTTCAGACTGTTCCTAGACATCCATACATGTAGAAAACCATCTGAACTCTTCTTCAAGCTGTTCCTAGACATCCATACATGTAGAAAACCATCTGAACTCTTCTTCAGACTGTTCCTAGACATCCATACATGTAGAAAACCATCTGAACTCTTCTTCAAGCTGTTCCTAGACATCCATACATGTAGAAAACCATCTGAACTCTTCTTCAGACTGTTCCTAGACATCCATACATGTAGAAAACCATCTGAACTCTTCTTTAAACTGTTCCTAGCAGTACAGGATGGGTTACCCAGACTCCGTCTGCACTTTTCTTCTCGGAGTTTATTAGGGTTAGTTACAAGCAGTATGTTTAGTGTGTAGGTCACTCTTTAAAAGGCAATGGCAGTCATGTGGGTTCTTTTGCCTCTAGTTGCCAATAAAGGGGTTAAAAAAAAAAAGGAAAAAAAATTATTTTGAATAAAGAGAATAAAGAAAATGGAAATAAAGATTAGAGTTGTAATTTGAGTGATCTATTTCTGCCTGTTTAAAGCTTTAAGAGAAATACCCAAACATTGCATGAAAAATGATCTGACACATTCTGGCACACTGACAAGATTCTGTTCCTTTATCTTAATAAATCACACTTCATCAGAAATCTGCTGGGTTCAGGTAAACTCATCCTGCTTTGAAGAGCAAAAGCAGGTAGCACACAAATGTTGGGTTCCCCAGATAGAGACAGGGATCTGTGGCAGAGAGTCCAATGGAGGCTATGAGGATGGTTGGGGGACTGGAACATCTCTGCTGTGAAGAAAAACTGAGAGACCTGAGGCTGTTTAGTTGGGAGAGGAAAAGACTGAGAGGGCATCTGATCAATGTCTATAAATATCTGAGGGGTGGGTGTCAGGGTGAATGTTACAGGCCCTTTTTGGTGGTGCTCAGTGATAGGACAAGGAACCACAGGTCCAAGCTGTAACACAGGGAGTTCCACCTCAACATAAGAAGAAATTTGGTCATAAACATGACCAAGAAACATAAGGAGAAAGGTTGTGGAGTCTCCTTCTCTGTAAGCTTTCAAAACCCACCTGGATATGTTGCTGTGTGGCCTGCCCTAGGTGACCCTTATTTGGCAGAGGTGTTGCACTAGGTAATTTCTGGAGGTCACTTCCATTCTCTGATTCAGTGGTTCTGTGGATGAGATTGGCACAATCAGCATGTGCTGGGCACTGAAAGCTTTTTGAAGGACTCATTGCACAGCTCAGCAGCAGTTGGCATCTAGTCCAATGCATGATGAGATGACTCTTCTCCTTGTTTTACTCTCACTCAGACACATAATTATCTGCAACACTGAACCGTGCTGCTCCCTCCTCTCCCTCAGCTTGGGACTGTATCAAACCAGAAGACTCATGAGATTTTCAAGTTTTCACAAAGGACATAACAGGCATATACATGTGAGTCACAGAATCATAGAACTCTTTCAGTTGGAAAAGCTCTCTAAGATTGAGTCCAACCATCAGTCTAAGACCACTGTGCCCAGTAAACCATGTCTGCAAGTGCCATGTCCACACATTTCTTGAACCCCTCCAAGAATGGTGACTCCACCATTTTCTTGGGCAGCCTATTCCAACCCTTGACAACTCCTGTAGCAAAGACATTTTTCCTAATCTCCAACCTAAACCTCCCATGGCTCAGTTTCAGGCCATTTCCTCTTGTTGTATCACCTAATACTAGGGAGAAGAGACCATCCCACCTGGTTCCCACCTCCTTTCAGGCAATTGTAGAGAGCAATGAGGTCTCCCCTCAGCCTCCTGGTCACTGAATCACTGAATGCTAGGGTTTGGAAGTGACCTCAAAAGGTCATCCAGTCCAACCCCCCCCCCTGCCAAATCAGGATCACCTGGAGTAGGTCACAGAGGAACTCCTCCAGGCAGATCGTTCTCCAGAAGCAGGATGCAGTGGGCACACAGGTACTCAATGCAATCACATCTAAACATTCACATGCATACTATAGCTGCAGCTCACATGCCTCAGCTTTCCTTACTGCAGAGAACTCTGCAAATAATTGCCACAGCTACCAACATTGCTACAGCTTTATCAGTGCTGGCAGACCCAGTGTAGATGGCACCCCAGCAGCTGTCAGGAGCGTCGTGTCTATTAAAACAGCTCAGTGCCAATCTAATTAACACAATGCTGGAACAGCTGCTGGTGTTGGGGAGCTGTGAATGCTGCAGCTCCTCCTAGCACTCATGCCAGTGGTGCTGCAATAGTGGGAATGTTCTGTAAGTGTTCCCCAGTGCAGAACAAGCCTGTGTTGGCAGTGACCTGGATTTCCCTCCCAGATGGACATAATACTTCAAGAAAGGTGATGAACTCAAGGTTGGGCTTAAAATTTCATTTAAGACTCCCCATCTTACATGATTCCTTAGGGATTTTGCAACTCCTAGGCTCCCGATTGCAAACTCCTTCCTGTACTATATATGCCAGGCAGCCCAGAAAGGTTGTGGAGTTTAATTTTCTAGATATCTTCAAAACCCACTGTGATACATTAGTGTGTGCCCTGCCCTAGGTGACCCTGCTTTGCAGAGGGGTTTGACTCAATGATCCTGGGAGGTCCCTTCCAACCCCTGCCATTCTGTGATTCTATGATTCTGTAGGAGCCCCCTCAAGAAAGCTGTACAGGCAATGCAAGCCATGCAATTGTTGCTTGGCACTGAAGAAAGCCTTACAAGAAGCTCCAAAAATATTCTGGTAGCAGGTCCCAAAAAGACACTATTTGGTTTTATTACCAATGAGAGAAGGAGGAGAGCTCATCATTTCTAGACTGTTACAATGAAGTGCAGTTGTGTATACTTCAGCAGAAGACACAGACAATCTTCAAAGTTTGATGCCTCACCTCTAGACACTTGGATTTTATGACTTGTCTGAGGAAATCACTAAAATCAAAACTTGAGTAGATATGGTACCTCAGGACATGGTTTAGTGGGCATGGTTGTGTTGGGTTGATAGTTGGACCTGATCTTAGAGACTCCTCTCAAGATCAGTGGTTCTATGATATCAGGACACTTCTATCTTTTAAAAGTGGCAGTTATGGAACAATGTCTTGGGAAGAAATACTAGCTAAGTAACCAGACAAGAGTTCATCAAGAGATGCAACTGTTGTAAACGTGCTGCCTCTCTGGAGGAGCGGCATTCACCAGTCACAACTCGCCTGTTAAAAAGAGGGCAGAGAGAAAAGACAGGACAATGCTTCATGGAAGAGGCAGGGGAACCTTTTCACTGATGTAAAGTCAAAAGGGACATTGAAAGAAGATGTTTTTATTTTTTTTTTTCCCCCTGGGACAACACTGTAACAGTCTTCCCAAAGACATTGCCAGGGGTTGTAATAAAGGCACAAGTGAACATTCAGGGAGGAATCATGGAATCCCAGAATGGGTCAGGTTGGAAGAGACCTCAGAGATCACCTACTCCAACTTCTGTGCTGTGGGCAGGGACACCTCTCAACTACACTTGGCTGCTTAAGGCCTCCTCCAACCTGGTCTTGAACATCCCCAGGCAGGAGGCATCCACAACCTTGCTGGACAACCTGTTCCAGAATCTGACTACTCTCCTACTGAAGAGCTTCTTCCTAAGATCCATTCTAGTCCTGCTCTCTTTCAGCTTCAAACCATTCCCCCTTGTCCCGTCCTCAGACATCCTCATGAAAAGTCCCTCTGCAGCCTTCCTGTAGGGTCCCTTCAGGTATTGAAAGACATCTCTAAGGTCTCCCTTGAGTCTTCTCCTTTCCAGGCTAAATACCCCCAGCTCCCTCAGCCTGTCCTCATAGCAAACACATTTCCTCATAGGAAACAGGAAGACATGAAAGACAGGAGACCAGAAAGCACTTAGGATTGAGCTGAAGAGAAGAATGTTCTACCTGATGTCTCCAAATTAATCAAACCAGCCTTTTCTCTTGGCATACCTCAGAGAGAGAGTTGGGGTTTAAGTATGATTTATTGCAGTGCAAACACATTCGACACAATGCCTCTTTTCCATACTTGCATAGCAGAAGGGGACCCTCTTGAGTGCTGCCACTCTATAAACATCTGATGGCTCTTTGCTGGGGCTGAAAGCTTCACTCGTCCTCCAGAGAGCTGCAGAATTTAAGTGATCTGCTGAAAATATTACTATGAAAACTTTCCTCAAAATCACTCATTTATTTGGTGGCACTTGCATGACAAAAAAACCCCAAACAACCCAGTAGGACTTTGATATCCTCTTGGAAGGGAGATTCTGTGTGTGCTGTATCCACCTTCCCAAGATGGGACTAAAAGGCCATTTCTCACTCTGCAGGAGCAGGGATGTAAGACCTGTACCCCTGCTTTTTCCCTGGGATCTATGGGCTCAGAGCAAAATCTCCATTCCAGTACATTAGAAATTAAGGGAGCCTGTCCCCAAACAACAGCCAGTGCAGATGGCCTTATTCTAAAGCTCCTGCTGGCAGAGAGCACTGACAGACTGTTCAAAGAGGAATAGATTTGGGGAGTGACAAAGAAGCCAAGGATAAAAGTTACATTCGGCTTTGTTCCACGTGTAAAAGGAACTCTATTATGTGCTCCTTTTCTTTCCTCTGTTGCAGGAAGCAAGAGATTTTACAGCACTGAAGTCTAAAGACAGCTGCTATAAACCAGTAAACATTATTTTCCTTCTCTTGGCTCCACAGAAACCAAGAGTTGTCATTCCACTGAAACTGCTTGAAGAGAATTTTTAATTTGGGGCTCTGCTGGTTGTGTTGCTTCACAGATAGGAGTAGCTGTGAAGTTTGAAGCCACCTTTCAATTTTAATTCCTTAGCAGATCCATTATTTCTGAGACACCAACAGCTTCTGTAAGCATTTCTCTGTGGGAGGATTTGGACTGCTCAAAGAGGTGGTGCAGTTGTGTCCCTGGAGGTGTTTAAGGAAAAATTGGATGTGACACTTAGTGCCATGGTCTGGTTGATGTGGCGGTGTTAGGTCATAGGCTGGACTTGATGATCTCAGAGTTCTATTGTACCCTATATAATTCTGTAGTTCTGTTTTGTGTTCCCCCAGAACCAGCTGAATGATACAACACACCAAGAGCTTTTTCTAACTAACTATTCTAAGTTGCACTGTTTGTTGCTGAAGTTAAAATGTGGCCTCAGAGAAGACCACAGGAGTTATTTAGCAGCCTACCACAAGAATAACCTTACAGGAAGTGAAGCAGAAGACACAGCAAACTGCCTCTGCATCCACCATGCTGCAGCATGCTTAAGCAAAGGCAGAGCATCCCATCTGTAACTCAGCTCAACAAAGAAGTGTCTCCTCGTGGTGAAGTGGAAGTTCCTGCGTTCCAGTTTGTGCCTGTTGTTCGTTGTCCTATCATTGGGCACCACCAAAAAGAGCCTGACACCTTCATTCTGACACCCACCCCTCAAATATTTATAGACATTGATCAGATCCCCTCTCAGCATTCTCCTCTGCAGGTTAAACAGCCCCAGGGCTCTCAGTCTTTCTTCATAGCAGAAATGTTCCAGTCCCTCAGTCATCCTTATAGCTTTCTGTTGGACTCTCTCTAGCAGGTCCCTGTCTCTCTTGAACTGGGCAGCCCAAAACTGGGCACAGTATTGCAGGTGTGATCTCAGCAGGGCAGAGTAGAGGGGCAGGAGAACCTCCCTAGAGCTACTGGCCACACTTTTCTTAATGAGGCCCAGGATGTCATTGGCTTTCTTGTCCACAGGGACACATTGCTGTCCCTTTCAACATGTGATGATAAAAGCTACAAAGGCTTCTAGATCAGCTAAAAGTGGTCATTCTACTTTCATCCGTGTTCCCAAATTAAAAACTGTAGTGAAATAAAAACAAGTAGGATCACCAATAACTATAAACAAGTGGCCCACATATCACCTGCCAGGAATATAGAACTGGAACAAGTATTTTAGAAGTGTAAAAAGACAAACAAGTACGAATGCAGCTTCTAAGATCCATGCCCTTGTGAAAAATAATAACAAATAAAAGCAGGTTTTGATTTCAGTGGTTTCTGTCTGCTTTAATCTGCATCCCTTTGGTCATAAATTAGCTTAGTATGTCTTCTTTTAGCAGTGTTGCTGTTTCCTTTCCTTGGAAAGGGGTCACTGGGTGTTCCCTCTGTTTATTCCTGTACTCAGATGTGCTGCATCTTCAAAATTTCTCCCACAGCCTTGCATGCATTTGAGGTCAGAACAATAGGAGTACAGCTGCCTGCAACTTCTATCCCACTCCAGTCTCCTTTAAAAGATATGGGAGATGCTCCAGTCCCTTCATCATCCTTGTAGCCTCTATTGAACTCTCTCCAGTAGTTACCTGACTCTCTTGAAATGGGGAGTCCAGAACTCAACACAATAATCCAGCTGTAGTCTAACTAGGGCTAAATAGAGGAAGGGGAGAACCTCTCATAACCTGCTGGCCACACTCTCCCTAATCCACCCCAGGATACGTTGCTGGATAACCTTTTATCAACCAGGACTCCAAGGTCCTTCTCTTTGGAGCCACTCTCCAGCAGATCAACCCCTAACCTCTTCTGGTGCAGGGACTTGTTGATCTCCAGGGTGCAGGACTCTACACCTGCCCTTGTTGAACTTTGTTAGATTCATCCTTGCCCAGCTCTGCAGCTTGGCCAGGTCACGCTGGATGGCAGCAAAGCCTGACAGGGTGTCAGCCACTCCTCCCAGTTATGTATTATCAGCAAACTGGATAAAGGTCTGTGCCCTCAGCCAGGTGGTTGATGATGTTCAACAAGACTGGATGCCTGTCCAGTCATCTAATCCACACTTGTTAAGCTGTACTTTGATAGAAATATAGATGTGCTACAGTTAAATAATGCTTCTGTAAAATGCCTTCAGTACTTCTTTTATTCAACACAGAATCACAGCATGGCTTAAGTTGAAAGGGACTTCAGAGATCATCTGCTACAACCTCCCCACCATGGGCAGGGATGCCTCTCGACTCAGCTGCTCAAGGCCTCATCCAACCTGGCCTTGAACATTCCTAGGGAGGAGGCATACACAACCTCCCTAGGCAGCCTTTTCTAGACTCCCATCACCCTTTTACTGGAGAACTTCTTCCTAAGATCCAGTCTTTGTTCTGTTTGGCAGACTAACTCTTTGAACCTGTTTGACAGACATTAACCTGGACACTGCTGCTGTGCTCCTCTGGCCTCCCTAGAACTACTCAGAACTCGGTGCTGAGGAGTTTTTCCTTCTGTCTCTCCATGAGCCCTCCTTGGAAACACCCAACTTGATTACCACTGTGCTCTGCTCTGCATCCCTGGCTGCACTCTGCAGGACCTAATGCACCACAAATGGGTATTGATCAGCAGGTTGGAGCATTGGCCTGGAACACAAAGGGTTCTCTCTCTGCACTGACGTCCTTGCTTTAATCACTTCAAGAGTCTTATTGTGACACACAGCTGAGATTAATTTTCCTAAGACATTTTTATTCCTGCTTGAAAAAGTAGCATAGAAGAAGTTGACATTACTATTAATAGTACAAAACCTGAGAGCACCAACAGAAAATCATTATTTTCTGGATAGACAGTACAGAGTATTTCATAATTATTCTTCCTTCTTAAAAAATTATATATCTGTATGTGTACTGTGAAGCTTTTACAAGCAGTATTCCTAAAAATTATTATCAAAATGAGGCACAGATCTGCCAACCTAACTGAAATCTGGCCAGGTTTGCCACTACAGAGGAAGAATGCAGAGTAGATTCTTTCATCAATCTCAACCACAGAGTCATTTTCATTGAAAAAGCCCTTTGAGATCATCCAGTCCAACTATTCACAAACTCCACCAAGTCTGCTGCTAAGCCATGGCCCTCAGCACCACAAATTTGCCTCTTTGAAACATCTCCAGGGATGGGGATTCAGCTACCTCTCTGGGCAGGCTGGGCCAGGCTTTAAGAACCTTTTCAGTGAAATTTCTTCTAATGTCCAACCTAAACCCGCCTTGGTGCAACTTGAGGTTATTTCCCTTTGTCCTATCACTTGTAACTAGGAAGAAGAGACCTACCCCCACCTCACTGCATCCTCCTATCAGGGAGTTGTGGAGAGCAATGAGATCTCCCCTAGGCTCCTCTTCTCTAGACTAAACAACCCCAGTTCCTTTGGCTGCACCTCACCAGCCCTATTCTCCAGACCCTTCACCAGCTTTATTGCCCTTCTCTGGACATACTCCAAGACCTCAATGTTTTTCTTGTATGAGGGCTCAGAACTGAACCCAGGACTAAAAGTGTGGCCTCACTAGTGCTGAGTGCAGGTGGACAATTACTTCCCTGGTCCTGCTGGCCACACTAGCACAGACCAGGAAGCAAGACAGGCTTCTCAAGCAGAACAAGACTCCAGTGTTTGCATTGCAAGTGAACCTTGTAACAGAATCAACAAAATCGCGGAATGGCAGGGATTGGAAGATACCACGGAAGACCACCCAGTCCAAACCCCCTGCTAGAGCACGATCACCTAGGGCAGGTCCCACAGGAACACATCCAGGCAGGTTTTGAAAGTCTCCAGAGAAGAAGACTCCACAAACTCTCTGGGCAGCCAGCTCCAGGGCTCCAGCACCCTCACAGTGAAACCATTTCTTCCTGGCTTTTTTTTTTTTTTTCTTTTCTTTTTTTCTGTAAATGTTGTCATTTTTTACTGAGTATAATTCAAGTAGTATTTTTGCAGCACTCACGCTCACAGAGATTATTCAGATAGTAATAGCAATATTTATTGAGCAATTAACCCTTCCTAGTGCTCAACCACTAGAGATCAACAAAGGACACTGAAAGTTTCTGTCTGTTGAGAACAAGCACAAGACACAGAGTAACAGAGTCATGGAATTAGGAGAAGATCTCTAAGATCAAGTCCAGCTATCAACACAACACCACCATGGCCATTAAACTATGTCCCCAGGTGCCACAGCCACACGTTTCTTCTACACCTCCAGTGACGGTGACTCCACTACCTCCCTGGGCAGCCTGTTCCAATCTCTGACCACTCTCACAGCAAAAAAATTGTCCCACTCTCCAACCTAAACAGAATCACAGAAACATCCAGGTTGGAGAAGCCCCTCAGGATCACCAAGTCCAACCTAGAACCCTACTCAATAACATTCACCTTAAACAATATCCCCAAACGCCATATCCAAACGACCCTTAAACACATCCAGGGTTGGTGACTCAACCACCTCCCTGGGTAGCTCATTCCAGTGCCTGACTGCTCTTGCTAGGAAACATTTTTTCCTAATGTCCAATGTAAACCTACCCAGCCTCAGCTAGAGGCCATTTCCCCTTGTTGTGTCTCCAGTTACCCCTGAGAAGAGACCAGCAGCAGCCTCTCCACAATGTTCCCTCAGGTAGTTGTAGACACCCAACCTGTCCACCCATCCAAGCCGTAGGCAATATTTTTCTCCAGGAGTATCATCATGCTGCTTGCAGTCAGTAGGAATACTGCCACTCATTGTCATGGCCTTTGGATAACTTCCTGTTAATGCTGATTGTAGGCAGCCCTATTTTTCTGACCAGAGGACGAAGAATCAACAAGGGAATTCAGCTTCAGGTTCAGTAACCCTACTCATGAAAAATACCAAACATGGGCTTGGTTTAAAACAGACACTTAAGGCATTTTCTAGGAAGAGAAAAAGGGATTTTAGTTTGTTCTAACTTGATAAACATGTGCTACATTATATTTGCCACTGTCAAAAAAAGATCTTTCCTGATGGTTAAATGCAAATTGCTGCCTGACTAGTCAGAGCACCAATAATTATGAAAATTATCTACACTTGTGATACAAAACAAAACTGAGCCACCCAAGTCACATAATAACAGTGATCAGATTCAGGCTGGATATCAGGAAAAAACGAGCACCACATCTACACATGACACACATTGTGGAGCTTTCAGGTGACTGCTCTTGCTTTGTAAATCAGACTCTCAGCAATCCATAGATGGGGTTAACAGTATTTGCTCTAATGGCTATTTATAAAAGGAAATTGGGATTTGTGTAGGATATGCACCTAAAGTGAACTTGAGGGGAAAAAAAGAAATATTAGCAGAGGAGTTACCACACAATTGTAGAATGTTAGGGTTTGGAAGGGACCTCCAGAGATCATCCAGTCCAACTCCTGGTGGGCAGGTCACACAGGAGCACAGGCAGGAGTGTTCTGAAAGGGCTTCAGCACCCTCACAGTGAAAAACTTTCTCTTTATGTTCCCATGGCACCTCCTCTGCTCCAGCTTGCACCCATTGCCCCTTGTCCTGTCATTGGACGGCATTGAGCAGAGCCTGGCTCTGACCTCCTGACACTGCCCTGCACATCTTTATCAACACGAATGAGGGCATACCTCAGGCTCCTCTGCTCCAAGCTAAAAGATCCCCAGCTCCCTCAGCCTTTCCTCAGCAGTGAGATGTTCCACTGCCTTCAGCATGTTCATGGCTCTGCACTGACATCTTTCAGTTAGTTCCCTGAGGTTCTTCTTGAACTGAGGTGCCCAGAACTGGACACAATATTCCATCTGTGGCCTAAGTAGGGTAGAGTGGAGGAGGAGAACCTCTCTGACCTACTAACCACAGCCCATTTAATCCATCTCAGGATGCCCTTGGCCTTCTTGGCCATGAGGGCACATTGCTGGCTCATGGGCATCCTCTTGTCCATCAGGATTCCCAGCACCCTTTCTCTAGAGCCGCTCTTTGTTCCTCATGGATAAGCAGAAATCATGTTCATAGGTGTTTTCTCTTCCCTTCCAAATGAAGTAAACAACTGTGGTGGAAAGAAGGATGCATCAAGTTCCGACCAAGGGAACGCAGAACAAAGCAGCAGGAAAAGAAGCTATTTGTGAGCCAGGGGTTAGGCATCAGCCGAAGTGCAGCAGTATTTGCGTGTGTTCCCTGCCTCTGCTGGGTAACAGCTCCCAGCACAACCATGTGTGCTCAAGATCCCCTTCATCTGGCACTGGCATTTCACATTTTAAAAATTCATAAGGAGGTTTTTTTTTATTGCCCTCCCACAGTAGAGATGAAATCCAGAGGCTTACAGAAGTCAGGAATCTCAGTAGGAAAAAAAAAAGATCATTTGGTTGTAATCTTTAAAACTTGAGTTATTCACTAAAGCCTTTTTATAAGACAAGCAGCTAGAAGACTTTTGTTCCAGGGGAAAATAGTAAAAATGGGTAGAAGAATGGAAATCTTTCAAGGAAAGAAAAAAAAAAAGAGATGGAAAAAAAAAATAAAATAGAGCCTTGATGATACCCAGCAAAGTTTGTGATTTTTATCTTGGATCTTGTGGTATTTGCTAGGGTGTTTTAGTCCTGGGGTTTTGTGTCGCTCAGAGTCTCTGAAACGCTCTCATCTTATCTTGAGACGCAGGCTGAAAATATATTGGCTATTGTGAAAAATCTCTTCCCTCATTATATGTGGGATTGGAGATACAGGTCTGACTCACAGTTCATGATTGATGGGGGCTCTTAGTGACAGGAAAATATCTTACAAGGTCTTTCATGCTAAGTGCAGAAAGGAACCTGACTGCACTCCAGTAAAGGGATAAGTCGGTTGGTTTCTTATCCATGGATCACACATTCGCGGATTCATAGCTTCATGGAATGGTTTGGGTTGTAAGGGACCTTAAAGATCATCTAGTTCCAGCCCCCCTGCCATGAGCAGGGACACCTCCCACTAGACCAGGTTGCTCAAGGCCTCATGCAGCCTGAACTTGAGCACCTCTAGAGAGAGGCCATCCGCAACCTCCCTAGGCAACCTGTTCCAGTGTCTCACCACCCTCACTGAAAATAATTTCTTCCTAATCTCCAGTCTAAATCTGCCCTCTTCAAGTCTCAATCCATTCTTTTTCATCCTGTCACCACAAGACCTTGTCAAAAGTCTCTCCCCAGCTCTCCTGTAGCTCCCTTCAGGTACAGGGAGGCTGCTCTAAGGTCTCCTGGGAGTCTCCTCATCTCTGGGCTGAGTAGCCCCAACTCTCTCAGCCTGTCCCCATAGAGGAAGTTCTCCACTGATCATGGTGGTGGCCTTCTCTGGACTCTCTCCAATAGTTCTGTGTCCTTCCTATGGTGGGGGTACCAAAACTGGAAGCAGTGCTGCAGGTGGAATCTCAGCAGAGCAGAGGGGCAGAATCCCCTCCCTGTCCTGCTGCTCTCCCTGCTTTGGATGCAGCCCAGCACACAGCTACCTTCTGGTCTGCCAGAAACTGTTGCTGGCTCATGGGGAGTTTGTCATAAACTGACACCCCCAAATCCTCCTCAAGTCTGCTTTCAAGCCACCCAACGTAATTTGTTCTTGGGACTGCCCTAACTGAGGTGCAGAACCTTATACTTGGCCTTGTTGAACTTCATGAAGTTGGTATGAGATCACTTCTCCAGTCTGTCCAGTTCCCTCTGGATGCCACTCCCTTTCCTCTAACATCTCAACTGAGCCACGTAACTTGCCATCACTCACAAGCTAGAATCCATTCTATGGTTCTATTTCATTTGGAGTTCCAAAAGCTCTTCAGTCTTCCATTATAAATCTATATAAGTGCTTTCTTGATTGTTTATGGATTTAAGCACAGACTGAAGCTTTGCTACCTCCCTTTGTGCTTGCATACAGCATTGAAACCCATGCTGAACTCTATTTTGAGTAGCACTTCTACTCCAAATCCAGGTTGTTAGTCAGTCTAATGTCAAATGGGAGATGTGGTTGAAGTATCTGAGTGAAATCTGAGTCAAACCTGTGTGACTACATGGGGGCCTGTTCTTCCTGCTAAAGAATTCACAAAGGTTGTTGTTCCTGCCTCTCCTTGCAGGAGTGTAATCTTTTTTGACACCCAAAATACTCTGATTCTATCACACAGAGCACTCCAAAGGCAGCTTATAGCCAAAAACCTCAGCTATTTGCAACCGGTTTTATTTTTAACATACCCAAAAAGCCATAGAGAGCTGTGAGCAAGAGACATACGATGTGTTCTATAAAGAGCAAGCCACTGCCTGCCAACAGAGTTGTTGTGATTAATTGCCAGTTCACCAGAAGGTAGAAAGTTCTGAAACAAAAGAGAAGTGTGGTGGGGGAAGGGAGGGGTGTGGCCTGGGAAAATGGAAGGGAGGGCAATGAAGTAATTGGCTTACAAATTATTTGGTAGCCATTTAGGGCAAAGGAGAGCATGATGAAAGTGGATCAATTCAGAACATTGGGTGGATAATCAAAATAACTGGTGGATATTGCAGACTGAGAGGCTTCTTAAAGTTCTGCTCTCTGCAGGGTTGTGCATGTGAAGGTTTTGCTTCTAACATAGCTTTCAGAAGAATACCCTGCCCCTGCAGACCAGCCAGGCTCCTCATCTGCACCATATCTATTATAGTTTGGAACAGTCCATTCTAGGATAGTCTAATGATGTAATAATACACTTCTACTGTTATATATTAATATAATATATACAACACTATCATTAATATAATATAAAAACACCTATTGCCATTATTAATAATTATATTATTACTATTACTGTTATTATACTGCACAATTGTTGTCATCATTGTTCTGTTTATGATGCTGTTGATGTTGATTATTATTACTACAAAGTGTCCAATGGAGGCTACAAGGATGCTGAAGGAACTGGAACAAGAGATGTGAGGCTCTGGAATAGGCTGCCCGGGGAAGTTGTGGCTGCCTCCTCCATGGGGATGTTGAAGGCAAAGTTAAATGAGGCCTTGAGCAGCCAAGTCTAGTTGAAAGGTGTCCCTGTCCATGACTGGGGGATGGGAGTAGATGATCTCTGAAGTCTCTTCCAACCTAAGCCATTCTAGGTTCCTAGGATTCCTTGAGTAATCCATGTCTGCATGCACAGAGCCACCTACTCATCAAATTGCAACACATAATCCTGGTCCAATGGAGACCTATGGGGCAAAGTTTTGTCAGACATTGGTTATGAAGCTTCCCTATAAGAGGTCCACCTTCAGAAGCTAGTGGAGGTTCTACCATATATTGAGAGGGCTGCATTTATGCCTTTTCTTTCAATTCCTCAGCTTTCTGAATCCAGAAGTAAAAACTGAAAGGGGAATGCGCTATTCATTGACAAATTAGCTGTTGTAAAAGATGGAAATGATTACCTTGTCACTCCCCATAATTTAGCCATCTCTTGTATTAGGAGTTGAGGATGGAACTCAACTTTCTCTTCAATTCACCAGTGACATTTTCAATTTCTAAAGGCCTTCTCCCTGGTTCAAGGATAGTATTAGTGAATCTAAAGAAATATAACAAGGCAAGGCAAATGAGCTGAGGTGGAGCATGAAATTGCATTTCTCAGCTGTCACTGAGACCGGGTTAATTTTGTACCACTGGCCAGTCTTGACTTTGGTCACAAGAGTGGATTCATTTGCTGACATCTCCAGCAGTGGGTTAAATTTGGTCATGAGGACTTTAATCACAGCTTCATTGTGAAAGGTTCTTATTAGTCAAAGGTGATGGGAGCAGCAAGAATAAATAGGTGGTTGCTAATTTGTGTCAGTTAGGGATGAACTTGCTGCTTTCCTTCTTTTCACCCCTGTGAACTCAGATTGCTTTCAGCAGGCCTGCCCCTATTTGCCTCTTAGCATGGCAATTACTCTCTTTTGTCTGCCTGCCACACAACCCTGCCTCTGTTTGCAGCTATCTTTTTATTTCCCTCCTTCTCTGCTGTGTGAGGCCAGATGAGAAGGTAGGGCTTTGCCAGAAATTCCTAATCCTCTTCTCCTGTCAGTACTTAGCTTCCATTTCTCTCTTCTCTCATTTGCTTTGCTTATGCATATATATATATGAACGCCCCCACAACTTACTCAGCTGTGGAAATTACACATTTTGAAAACAGATTCTTCAGTGTTCAACAAAATTGTTATTATTAGCTCGTCTACCCTACTGCAGGGGAAAGACAACTGCCTTCTCATGCAACATGATGACCCTGACCTGACCTCTCCAGGATAAAAGACTCCCCAGAAAAGAGGCTGGGAGACTTTAGAGCAGCCTACTAGTACCTGAATGGGGCTACAGGAGAGCTGGGGACAGACTTTTGGTAAGGGATTGGAGTGACAGGATGAAAAAGAATGGATTGAAGCTTGAGGATGGCAGATTGAGACCAGAGATTAAGTTCTTTCCAGTGAGAGTGGTGAGACACTTGCACAGGTTGCCCAGGGAGGTTGTGGGTGCCCTCTCCCTGGAGGTGTTCAAGGCTGGATGAGGCCTTGAGCAACCTGTTCTAGTGGAAGTGTCCCTGCCTATGGCAGTGGGGTTGGAACTGGATGACCTTCAAGATCCCTTCCAATGCAAAGCACTCTGAGGCTGCTAGTCACAGCAGCACTTAATCACTGGAAGGTTTTACCCAGTGAAGTGGAGGATTTGTCATCACTTGGAAATTTTGAATCAGTTTCTGCTTTTGTTCAACCATTAGTTGTTTGAGGAACTGACCACCTTACATTACAAAACCTCTGCTTTGCAGAATACCAGACACACTTGTGTGCACTCATCCTTCCTGGGTTGAAAATGTCCACCTCTAAATGAGTAAGAGAAACACACATAAATAGTACAAAGCAAGAAAATAACTCTTATTACCATGACTATGAGTATGTTAGATTTATGAGGGGTGAGAAAAGCTGTTGGATTCCGTTATTTATTTAGTTATGTTATCTAGTTTTATCAGGAAGATGAGAAATAACAGTTGAAAAACTTTCCCAGGACTATTAACACTTTGGAAGAAATGTGATTTTCTTTATTATTATTATTTTTTCTTTACTAAATAATTCATCAGTTGGTAAGGAAACATAAATATTATTTTCTTAGTAAATATACAAAATGTTGAACTTCAAACTTCTTGTGACAGAGAGCTAAGATAGATTCTCACAGTGCTCTGTTTTAATTGATTCTGGATCAATATGAGTGACCACTGAATATTTCTATCCATTTCATCTTTGGTTTAGTTTGAAAAAGAGAAGGCTGAGGGGAGACCTCATCCCTGTCTACAGCTACCCAAAAGGACATTGTGGAGAGGTTGGTGCTGGTCTTTTCTCACAGTAATTAGTGATAGAACAAGAGGGAATGGCCTCAAGCTGTGACTGGGTGGGTTTAGGCTAGATATTAGCAAAAAGTTTTTCGCAGCAAGAGTGGTCAGGCATTGGAATGGGCTGCCCAGGGAGGTGGTTGAGTCGCCAGCCCTGAATGTCCTTAAAAGTCATTTGGATGTGGTGCTTGAGGATTTAGTTTAGCATAAACCTGGTAGAGTAGGGTTCTTGGTTGGACTTGGTGATCTTGAGGGTCTTTTCCAACCTGAATGTTTCTTTGATTTTGTGATTAGGAAGGAAAGAAGGACATGGATGGTTTGCTCATAAGTCAGGCAAGGGTAAATTCAAACCTCTTTTCAGAGCTGGCAAATTATGGCAGGGATTCTTTCTAGTGAATAGGATTCAGTCCAGAAGCTCAAATGTTGTATAATACAACCAACTTCATACTCAGTTTTGGACTTGGAGATCTCCAGAAGTCGCTTCCAACCCTGTGACCTTACTCCTCTGACACTATAGAATCACAGAATCGTTTGGGTTCAAAGAGGGCCTTAAGATCATCATAGAATCATCATGGAATTATACAATCACAGATTGGTGGGAACCTCAAGATCAGTCCCATAGGAGGGTGGCCCAGAGACTCCCCCAGTGAGGAGGCATCCACAGCCTCCCTGGGCAGCCTATTCCAGAATCTCACCACCCTCATGCTGAAGAACTTCTTCATAAGATCCAGTCTAAATGAAATGAAATCCAACCATTAACCCAGCACTGCCAGGTCACCACTAAGCCACATCTGCAGGTCTTCTAAATACCTTTCCCTGAGGAAAAGGACCTTGGAGTCTGGGTTGATGAAAAGCTCAACATGAGTCTGCAGTGTGCACATGCAGCCCAGACAGCCAACCGAGTCCTAGGCTGCATCAAGAGAAGCGTGGCCAGCAGAGCAAGGGAGGTGATTCTGCCCCTTTACTCTGCTCTCGTCAGACCCCACCTGGAGTACTGTGTGCAGTTCTGGAACCCTCAGCACAGGAAGGACATGGAAGTGTTGGAGCGGGTCCAGAGGAGGGCCACAAAGATGATCAGAGGGCTGGAGCAGCTCTCCTATGAGGACAGGCTGAGGGAGTTGGGGCTCTTCAGCCTGGAGAAGAGAAGGCTTCGAGGGGACCTGATAGTAGCCTTCCAGTATGTGAAGGGGGCCTACAGGAAGGCTGGGGAAGGATTATTTACAAGGTCCTGCAATGACAGGACAAGGGGCAATGGGTTTAAACTGGCAGAGGGGAGATTTAGACTAGATGTTAGGAGGAAGTTCTTTACAGTAAGGGTGGTGAGGCACTGGAACAGGTTGCCCAGGGAGGTTGTGGATGCTCCCTCCCTGGATGTGTTCAAGGCCAGATTGGATGAGGCCTTGAGTAACCTGTACTAGTGGGAGGTGTCCCTGCCTATGGCAGGGGGTTGGAACTAGATGATCCTTGAGGTCCCTTCCAACCTTACCATTCTATGATTCTATGACCTCCAGGGACAAGGACTCCACCACTGGTCTTGCCAGCCAATTCCAAAGCTTTACAACCCTTTCAGTGAAGGGATTTTTTAGAATTTCTAATCCTATCACTTTACTTTCTGGAGGAGGATTATCAGACATTGAAGCACACAATTCCAAAACTGATTGGTTCTTTATTTTTTCCCCAGGAAAAAACCTTGGCATCTCCAGAAGGCTGAGAGAAGACCAATTGCAATTTGAAATCAGCAGCCCATTTCCCCCAGTTCTGTTTAAAGAGCTCTTTGAAAAGCACACTTAACTTCTGCTTCATATGTTAATAGCATATTAAATTGCCTTATTGCTTTGTGATGCATAGAAACTTTGATGTTGGCTTCTCTGTTTTATTTCAAAAATTATTTTTCTTTTCTTCTAAGTTTGAAAAAAAAGAAAAAGAAAAAGAGATCTTCCACTTAAATAAGTTGATTGCAACAGCTTCAGTAATTGATTCCCTAGATATTTGTCTTTATGCTGGGAGGTTTCATTTAACTTTTAATGGATTTTTAGTGCTGAAACAGTTGCACTGAAAACTGGTGTCACAAAACACATTGGAATTTTCAATTTTCATGGCAAGGCTTTTTTATTTTCCCCCTCCCAGAACCTTTGTAAAAGCTGAAGCTTTAGACAGCAGATCCAGAGAAGTGACTCTGCAACTTTGCTCTGATAAGACCTCACCTGGAGTACTGTGTCCAGGTCTGGAGCCTTCACTATATAGGAAGAATATGGACCTGATGGAGGAGGGCCAGAAAAATGATCAGGGAGTTGGAGCACCTCTGCTATGAGGACAGGCTGAGGTAGATGGGGGGGGATTCAGCCTGGACAAGAGAAGGCTCCAAGGAGACCTCCTAACAGCCTTCCAGTACCTCACGGGGACCTACGAGAAGGATGGAGAGAGGCTGTATATAAAGACCTGCAATGACAGGATGAGGGCAATGGCTTCAAACTAGAGAAGAGCATATTTAGATCAGATGTTAGGAACAAATTCTCTACTATGAGGGTGGTGGGACATTGGTTGACCAGGGAGGTGGCTGGGGCCCCATCCCTGGTGATATTCTAGGTGAGGCTCAACAGGTCTCTGGGCAATCTGATCTAGTGGAGGACACCTCTGCTGACTGCAGAGGGGATTGGACTGGATGACGTTTGGAGGTTCCTTCCAGCCTGGACCATTCTATGATTGTTATAGTAAAGAAATGCTGTAAAATATATATTGAGAAATGAGAAAGATCTGTGTGAAACAGAACTCTTAAGACTATCATGGTGTCAGACTGTTGCAAACTGTTCACTACAACTAAGTTTTTGGCATTTAAATACTACTACTAATTATAGGAATGCAATTGAAGAGGGAAGAAGCATCCTTGGTGATCAAAATGTAACCTTCTGTAAACAGAAGGTCTCTTTTGTGTCAAAAAGTGGCTACACAACTGCACAGGAGTCATAGGATTGTATTAGTTTGGATTGGAAGGGGCCTTCAAAGGTCATCTAGTCCAATGTCCCTGCAGTAAGCAGGGAAATTCTCCACTATATCAGGCTGCTCAGAGCCCTGTTGAGTCTGAACTTGAGTATCTCCAAGGATGAGGCCTCAAGCACCTCCATGGACATGTTGTTGCAGTGTTCCAGCACCCTCATGGTGCAGAACTTGTTCCTACCACCCAATCTAAATCTAATCTGCTCTCATTTCAAACCACTGCCCCTTCTCCTGTCACTGCAAGCCTTTGCAAACCACCCCCCTGCAGCCTTCTTGTAGTTCCCTTCAGGTACCACTGGCAGTCTCATCCTCAGAGTAGCTTACTTAAGCCACCAACTATTAAAGAGGAATAATGACCTTCTGCCCCTTGCTTGCTTGAATTGCACTGTCTGTAAAACTGGTCCCACCCCTCACTGTTACCTGCTGTGCTTCTATGAGTTCATGTAATTCCAGAATAGCTCAGGTTGGAAGGGACCACAGAGATCATCTACTCCAGCCTCCCTGTCATGGACAAGAAAAATTCTCAACTAGACTTGGCTGCTCAAAGCCTCATTCAGCCTGGTCTTGAACACCCCCAGACAGGAGGCATCCACAACCTCCTTGGGTAATCTGTTCCAGAGTCTCACCACTCTCATACTGAAGAGGTCTTCCTAAGATCCAGCCTAACCCTGCTCTCCCTCAGCTTCAAACCATTCCCCCTTGGCCTGTCTCTAGACACCCTCATGAAAAGTCCCTTTGCAGCCTTCCTACAGAATCCCTTCAATTATTGGAAGGCAACTCTAAGGTTTCACTGGAGCCTTCTCTTCTCCAGGCTGGAGAGTTTAGGTTTCTGCATAATTCCATCCATCTTTTGAAAACACCTGCTTTTGGACACTCAGATATTTAACAAAGAACTCTCTAAATGCATTTTAAAACATTTTGATCCTTGTACCACTGAAAAAAAAAACAACCAAAAAAACCCCCAAAAAACCACCAAAAAACAAACAAACAAACAACAAAAAAAAACAAAACAAAAAAAAAAAACCAACCCAAACAAATGAAACAAACCAACCACCAAAATCCCCCCCACCAAACAGAGACCTGAAAAATGAAGTCATTGTGACTTTGCTCTAGTGGCCCTGGCAGCATACATTTATTTCTGACATTTGCTGTTATTCCCATGAAGCCCATAAATATTGCAAACAACTAACTGGCTGATCAGACATGGCACAGTTTAGCTTCTTCTATAATTTAGAGGATTTTTAAGTTAGGAAGTGAAAAAGACAAACTTTCTGAACATCTCATACTTGCTACTTTGCAGCAACACTACCTTCAAAAGAAAACTCATGCACCCAGACTTGTTCTGCTTCCCCCAATGAAGGGTTCCCCAAAGAACAATGCTGCCTGTTGTGGTTAATACTCTTGCCCATATGCTTTCCTTCACTGTATTTTATTGTATCATTTAACCATTCAAGTCCATCAGACTGAAATACTGTGTCCAGTTTAATTGGGGAGCCCCAAAGAGGAGTGCAATGGAGGCTACAAGGATGATTGTGGGACTGGAACAGCTCTGCTGTGAAGAAAGACTGACCTGGGGCTGTTTAGTCTGAAGAAGAGAAGGTTGAGAGGAGATCTGATTAATGTCTATAAATGTCTGAGAGGTGGGTGTCAGGATGAAGGTGCCAGGCTTTTTTTGATGGTGTTCAGTGAGAGGACAAGGAACAACAGGCACAAGCTGGAACACAGGAGGTTCCACCTCAGCTTGAGACACTTCTTCCTGTGAGGGTGATGGAGGCCTGTAGTAGGATGCCCAGAGAGTGGTTGTGAAGTTTCCTTCTCTGGAGACTTTCAAGACCTTTCTGGATGTGTTCCTGTGAGACTTGCCCTAGGTGATCCTGCTCTGGCAGAGGGGACTGGACTGGATGGTCTCTGGGGGTCCCTTCCAACCCTTAACATTCTGTGATTGAAATAAATTCACTGGGAAGTTCTGCGTTATCCAGAGGGATCTGTGCAATGTTACATTTTTAATGAATGTAATAATTTCACCACCTCAGGATAAATACAGAATTAATTTGTATTAATCCTAGTAAAGAGCAGATCATTGCCACACTTCCACTGCGGTCTTGTTTCACAGTGCAGTGCTCTGGTAAAATTCTGAGCTCAACAAGCTGAAAGAAACTGATTTGAAAGGTGGTCTTGATTTTGTGATCAGCTACCCAATGCTGCAAAATTCAACTCAGCCTAGGCCTACCTGCCTATCTGTAATAGGAGAGCAATCATTTACTTCACAGGAAGGGTGTAGGGATGAGACTGATCCTGTCAGGCTTTATATCTGTTGCTCTGTTGTTACAGGGGTTCACTCTCTGGAGAAAGGCATGGCTGAGCTCAGTGTTAGCAAGAGGCTTTGCAGATGAAAGCAGAACGTCCTGCTTTTCCAGTATACTCCTTCCAGTATATTCCTCCCACTGTGGAATCCCCACTGCTGTGTGCAGAAAACTGTCATTTTCCTCTGAAAGAACATGTGTGGGTTAAACATGTCTGATGGCAGGGCTAAACACAGCAGGTGAGCTGAAGTAGGGACAGAAAAACTAGCCTAGAATCTAGCAGAGACATCTCCAACTAGATCAGGTTGCTCAAAGTCCCAAAGTTTGACCTTGAATGTCTCCAGGGACGGGGCCTCCACATCCCTGAGCAAACTGTTCCATTATTTCACCACTCATATTGTGCAAAATGTCCTCCTCACATCCAAACTAAGTCTCCCCTGCTCCAGTTTCAAGCCATTGCCCCTCCTCCTGTCACTACAAGCCCCTCTAAACAGTCCCTCCCCAGCTTTTCTGAAAACCCTTTTCAGTTTTTGGAAGGCAGCTCTAAGGCTTACCCAGAGTCTTCTATTCTCCAGGTTGAACCATCCCAATTCTTTCAGCCTGTATTCACAGCAGAGGTTCTCCAGCCCTCTGATCATCTTGGTGGCCTCCTATGGTCCTGCTCCATCAGGTCCATGTCTGTCTTGGTTTGGGTACAAGACAGTTGGATGCATTACTCCAGGTGAGCTCTCACTAGAGCACAGCAGAGTGGCAGTACTGTTTGGGGGAACTAAACACTTGCATGAACTTTGGCATCTACAGACATACATTGATGTTTGACTCCTTCATGCAACCAGTGGGCATTAAGTACCTAAATGCCTCACAGGAGCTGCCCCTTATGTCTTATGGCTGGTGCTAGGCTAGAATTTAAATTACTAAAACTACCATCTACAGAATCTATTCAATGGTTGTCCACCTGTGGAAGTGCCTCAGGTCCTTACTGAGATCAATTTTTAACAGTAGATCTCCATGGAAACCTCTAGGCATGCACAAAAATGTCTTCTTAGCAGAAATATTTCCCTCACACAAGTTCCAGCCAAGCCCACTAATGTCCCACCTTGTTTCCCCATCCTTGTCTGGCAAGCAAGCCACAGCTCATGTTGTCCAAATTATGAAAGCAACACTTAAGACAAAGGCAAGGGAAGGAAGAGACAGGCTACAGTCTTTCAAGTCATGGAATCACAGTTGAAGGGACCTCCAGAGATCAGCCAGTCCAGTTCGCTTGGCAAAGCAGAATCACTGTGGGCAGGTCACACTGGAATGCAGCCAGGGTGGATTTGAAAGTCTCCAGAGAAGGAGACTCCACAACCTCCCTAGGTAGCCTATTCCAGGGCTCTAGCATTCTAAAAGTGAAGTTTTCCCTTCTATTCCTGTGGAACCTCCTCTGCTCCAGCTTGCACCCATTGCCCCTTGCCCTGTGATTGGACATCCCTGAGCAGAGCCTGGCTCTGTCCTCCTGACACTGCCCTGCATGTCTTTATTAACATGAACCAGGGCACCCCTCAGGCTCCTCTGCTCCAAACTAAAGATATCCAGCTCCCTCAGCAGGCAGATGTTCCACTACCTTATTCCTTTTCCCAGGTGGTTATGGCCCTGGCCATCACATGCCTTCTTTTAGCTCATTCAGGGTTGAGTTTATTCAGACATGCATTTTTCAAAGAGAGACACGGAAAAGCAAAATGCAATCAAATTCTCTATCAGTTCATTTTATTCTCCCAGCATTTTTTCCTGTATTGTCCATGTTATCTTGCACTAGCAGTGACCTGTCACTTTTAATGTTATAAATGTTTAACAAAATCAATGAGAGAGAGAGAGAGAAATTCATTCTTCTCTCTGCAGCTGTCTTGCTCTCAGTTAGGTATGAAATCACTGCTGTTGTTAAGTACCAAAGGTTCTGTCTGTTGTTATATTAATGTTTGTGTGATTTCTTCTCTGGTCAAATGGATTGGTTCTCTGTCTCAGACTTTGATTATTTGGCTCTAATTTCCCCACAAATGTCACTCATAGAATGGTATGAGTTGAAAGGGACCTCCAAAGCCCTACTAGTCCCATCCCCTCTGCAGTAAGCAGGGGCATCCTCAACCAGATCAGGCTGCCCAGAGCCCTGTTGAGCCTCACCTTGAATATCTCCAGGGATGGAGCTTCAACCACCTCCTTAGTCAACCTGTTGCAGTGTTCCACCAGCCTCATGGGACAGCAACAGCACTCACTCACAACACATTTTGCCCTTTATTTTTTTTTCTTTTCCCCAGTAAAAAAGAACATTTGAAAAAAAAAATCTTACTTCACACACAAAATATACATGTAATGATCTCTGGAAAAGTAATGGTCTCCTTAAAGCTTAGGCATGGCCTCATCCCCAACCTCAATGATGCTGTGATACTGTAAATGATCATCTACTCCAATACCCCTGGCTAGAGCATCATCATCTGATCAGGTTGTGAAGGAATGTATCCAGGTGGGTTTTGAAAGTCTCCAGAAAAGGAAACTCCAGAATCTCTGGACAGCCTGTGTTGATTTAAGTCAGCAGGCACATTGCTGATTTGCTCACATGCAGGAGTGACTCCCAGCAGCATCAGCCAGCTCACTCAATCACAGGCTTTTAGAGCATGGGGTAAAATAAAAGTTCCTGCAAAGGATGGTACCAGAACTTGACTTCTCATAAAAATTCACCTCTTACAAAGAGGCTGCATCCTAACCAGTTGTCATCAGTTTGTGCTATATTGTGACAACTAAGCCTTGTCATCCCTCCCTCCCTCCCTATAGGTGCAAGATTTCAGATGCCCCCTATTTATGTCTGTGGTTCTTGTATAAACCACAGAATCACTGGGTGTTAGGAATTGAATTCAAGAGGTTGAGGCCAACTCCCCTGCCAAACAGGATCACCTAGGGCAGGTCACACAGCAACACATCCAGGTGGATTTTGAAAGTCTTCAGAGAATGAGACTCTACACCTCTGTGGGCAACCTGCTCCAAGGTTCTATCATCCTCCCAGTAGAGAAGTTTTTCCTCATGTTGAGGTGGAACTTTCTGGGTTTTAACTTGTACCCATTAACACTTGCCCTATCACAGGAAACCACTGAAAAGAGCCTGACAACTTCATCTTGACACCCTCCCCTCAGATACTTGGAAATACCAATCAGATCTCTTCTCATCCTTCTCTTCTCCAAACTAAACAGCCCCAGGCCTCACAGCCTTTCCTCATCAGACAAATGTTCCTGTCACTTCATCAGGAGAGATGAAAGGAGGTTGTAGCCAGGCAGGGGGTGGTCTCTTCTGCCAGGCACCCAGTGACAGAACAAGAGGACACAGTCTCAAATTGCACCAGGACAGCTTTAGGCTGGACATTAGGAAGAAATTCTTCACAGAAAGAGTGATTGGCATTGGAATGGGCTGCCCAGGGAGGTGGTGGAGTCACCATTCCTGGAGATGTTCGAGAAGTTGTAGTTACGGTGCTTCAGGATATAGTTTAGTGGCCATGGTAGTTTGGTTATGGTTGGAGCTGATGATCTTTAGGGTCTTTTCCAACCTTAGTGATCCTATGATTCTATTTGCCTGTGCCTCTTAAACTGGAGAGTCCAGAACTGGACACAATACTCCAGATGAGGTCTCATCACAGCAGAGCAGAGAGGGAGGAGAACTTACAAATAAAGGTAGAGAAGGCAGTTGCACATTACCATGCTGATCCCCTGCCACTAGGAAAAAATGTGCATGAGAAAGCCATAAAGAATTTCAGATAAGAAGCAAAACTGATACAGGAGAAGTTTCATGCTTAATTTACACAGCTCAGAATGAGGGGAAAAAAGTGATTTGAAGCCCTGCACAGTTATTCACTTTGTTTATCAGGTGTAAAAGGGGGAGTAAAGCAAACAAAGAAAAGCAAACACAAGCTATTGCAGGATGAATCTGCTGTTTGGGAAGAAATAAACTGCTAAATCCCCTCCTGGAGCTCATGCAACTCTGTAAACAAATATTTGATACTGCTTTCTAAACATACACAAAAAAAAAAAAAAAGTTGCAGTTTGTGAACTCAAATTGCCGCTAGAAAAGCAGAGCATTGAGATATATATTTATATTAAAACATTGAGGAAATTTCTACTTGACTCCAACAGGAATTTAAACCTCAAGAAAGCATTTTTGATGTAAAAACATTAACCAAGCAAATGGCCTGACCTTGCCTGACAGAAGATGTGTGAAGAATAATAATTTTGAGTTCCTTTACTAAACCATTCAATTTGCTACCTTGCTCTTCCTGTGTTTTGTGGAGATGCACCTCCTTCTAAAAAGGTAGAGCCAGATGAAGAAGAAAAGATTCATGATGCAAGAATCCTTGAATGGCAACAGAAGTATTTTTCTAGTACAGACACAGAATTCCACATGACATCTCAAAAGTGGAAGAAAGGAAGTTTCTCTGTGCTCAGGCCACCCAGTTCCAGAACAGCAAGATTCACAGATTGCACTGAGTTGGAAGGGACTGAAAGGTCTTCGTGTCCAACCCCCTGCACTCAATGGGGACACCTCCAACTAAATCAGACTGCACAGGGAAACACTGAGTCTGATCCTGAATGTGTCCAGGGATGAGACCTCAACTACATCCCTGGCAACATGTTCCAGTATTTCACCACTCTCATCGTGCAGAACTTCTTCCTGATGTCCAGCCTAGATCTGCCCTACTCTGTTTTCAAACCATTGCCCCTCATCCTTCTGAACAGCCCCTCCCTAAACAGGCCCTTTTAAACAGCCCCTCCCCAGCCTTCCCAGGGATACTTAAATGCGGTTCTAATGCCTCCCCAGAGACAACTTCTCTCCAGGCTGAACAGTCCCAGCTCTCCCATAGCAGAGGTTCTCCATCCCTCCGATTTTCTTTGTGGCCTACTCTGCTCCAGCAGGTCCATGTCTTTTTGTGCTGCGTCTTCCAGAGCAGGACACAGCACTGCAGGAGATGTCTCACCAGAGCAGAGATCTCCAAGGGATGCAACACCTGAACTTGGCACAAATTCAAATTCATGTTTCTCGTGCATGCAAGCCCTTCTCTAGTGCACCTTTGAAATGAGAACAACTGTGTCTGTAACTAAAGAAGGTCAAACAAATATTTACAGTTCTGCTTGGATTAAGATTTTGCAACAGGAATGTAAAACAGAGTTGTTGTGGGCTTTTTTTTCCCCTCCCTTTCAGTACCTGAGTCATGAGGAACATCAGTGAGTGAGTAGCAGCACTGTGGTACAAGATTCCTTCTACACAGGTTTAGATGCTCCTGTTTTTTTGCACTGATGCAGCAAGAAAGCTTGGTCTTGGGTTCAGGTTGGCTAATAGGAAGGGATGATTTGGATTCCAGTTCCAGCAGAGCTCTTACCTCTAACTAAAGTCTTGTTGTAAGTCATGATGGAATTCCTGCCTTCAAAACTTGCTACAAGAGGGTACTGAGGTATGAAGGGAATCACTGCACATCACAGAGCACAGCTGATGAAGGCTGCAATTGTCTGGAGTCACACTTCAGGGTCCCATCCAACAGTCTGCTCAGACATGCACAAAGGCTTGGGACTGTTGTGGTTTTAGTTGCTTTCCTCTCTCAGGATTTTTCCAGAGGCTGAGCTCATGCTTATGAACAGTTTAAAAGGAGCATGCTTATGTGAGCTGAAAACTGAAGTGGTTGGTCAGTGTACCAAGGCCATACTCATTCCTCTGTGAGAGTAAGTTACCCATGGAGATCCAGTTATGTAAATCATGATTATCAAACAGCTACTGAGTCTGGATACGCAAGTCTGTAATACTCAGAGAAGTTCCTCCATCATCTCCTTCTTATGACCTTCAGCAACACTTGGCTGTTGCTGCAGCTTATAAATATTGAGGAAGAAGCACTAGGTGGAAATAAATCCACCTTTGCAATTTTCAGATTGAAAATGCACCAAAACCACCACACAAACTCTGCAGCAATAAAGGAACTAATTTTTGACACTGTGTGTCACACATGAGAGAAGAAAAGAAGCTGCTTTGATAGAAAAAAAGAAACATTAAATACAAAGAGGCAAAACATAAGTTCACAAATTTACATCAGAGGTAATGAAACAGCCACCACAAAATGGAGTTCAATTAATAATTTAGTGTATGCCCACTGTGTCACTTCAGTTAGAGAATCAAACAGTGTTAGGAATTGGAAGGGACCTCCAGAGGTCATGCAGTCCAACCCCTGTGCCAGAGCAGGATCACGTAGGGCAGGTCACACAGGAATAAATCCAGGTGGGTTTTGAAAGTTCCCAGAGAAGGAGACTCCACCACCTCTCTAGGCAGCCTGCTCCAGGGCTCTGTCATCCTCACAGTAAAGAAGTTTCTTATGTTGAAGTGGAACCTCCTGTGTTCCCTGTCCTGTCACTGAACACCACCAAAGGGAGCCCGGCACCTTCATCCTGACACCCACCCCTCAGATATCTATAGACATTGATCAGATCCCCTCTCAGCCTTCTCCTCTCCAGACTAAATAGTCACAGGGCTCTCAGTCATTCTTCATAGCAGAGAGGTTCAAGTTCCCCAGTCATCCTTGTAGCCTTCATTGGACTCTGTCCAGCAGATCCCTGTTTCACTGGAGCTTGGGAGCCCCAAACTGGACACAGTATTGTAGGTGTGGTCTTAGCAGGGCAGAGTAGAGAGGCAAGAGAACCTCCCTAGACCTGCTGGACACACTTTTCTTGATGTACCCCAGGATGCCATTTGCCTTCTTGCCCACAGGGACACATTGCTGTCCCATAGAGAATTTACTCTCCACCAGAATTCCGAGGACTTTATCCATGGAGCTACTTTCCAGCAGGATGACTCTCAGTCTGTACTGGTGCCTGGTGTTGTTCCTCTCCAGATACAGGACTCTGCACTTGTCTTTACTGAATCTCATGATGTTCTCTCTTTCCCAGCTCTCCAGTCATTCTCCTGTCCCCTGTCCACATTTCCCCCCTTGCCTCTTCAGTCCTTGCTCCCATTGGGAATGGATCACTGCTCCAGTCACTATGGTTGCAGACTTTCTGTTTCCATCATTTCTCACCTGGAGCAATAAAATTCAAGCCAACCCCTTTAAGTGGCTTTAGCATCAGTGTTTTGCTTTGATGTAGCTAGTTAATAAGGCCTAAGTAACCATAACGATGCAGAGACAGTACGAATATCACTTTAGATAGTGCTTTGAGGATAATAAATGTCCTAAAGCATCAAAAGCAGTGTGTCTGTTTTTTTAATGGAGAATAATCCATAAGAAAGCTTTCTGTGAAAGGGAAAATGCCATGGAAATTGCTAAGGAGCTGATGTAATGTGTCCTGTAGTCCTGAGGCCATGTCCTCAGGTGATACAAAGAGCTTTCTGCTGATGATAGGCTGTGACAACACTCAGCTCTAGAAAAGGAGTTTGTTGTTCTAACACTTGGCAGAACTTTTTGGGGCATTGCTGCCTAATTTACCTTCATCCTCAAAGAAGTCCTCAAAGCTTCTTTTTTCTTTTTTTTTTTTTTTTTTTTTTTTTTTTAATACAAATGTGATGAGATGTAATTGACAAGATGGCAGGGCAAGTGGGACACCAAATACAGGCAAAGGTGATACACCACTGGAATCAGCTGAATGGCACACTGACTTCAGACATGAAGGCTGTGGCCCCAGAAAAACATGGGTGTCTGCAGCAGGAAGCAGAGAAATGTCTAAGAACAAATGAGACTGAAGGAGCTGGGTGAAGAAAGTATGTGCAGAGTCACATTTTCCTTCAGCTAATTTTACATACTGGTCACATTTCTGGTGCTGATCAGATGATGCTCTTTGGTTGAGCTATGGCCAGTCTTCCTTCTCCACTATCAGGCTTAGGTTGGAAGAGACCTCAGAGATTATCTACTCCAACCTCCCCAATATGGGCAGGGACACCTCTCAACTAGACTCAGCTGCTCAAGGCCTCATCCATCCTGGCCTTGAACACCCAGAGGCAGGAGGAATCTACAATCACCCTGGGCAGCCTAACCCAGAGCCTCACCACCCTGGTGCTGACTGAAGAAGTCCTTCCTAAGATCCAGTCTAAAATGTTGCCATTCTTTACACGGGCAGCTCCTCATGTTGATTTTATCATTAATCCAGCACAATTCCCAACTGGGAAAAGACTTACTTTGTCTCCATCACATTTGCTTACTCTGCTGTCAGATATTCAGTGCTTGATGAGACTTTCTCCTGCAGCTGTCCCTCTATAAACAGTCAGGTGGCAGGTATTAAAATTAACACAGGGAAATGCTGCACCCTGGCACCATCTACCTAAACCCAATGCAAGTTCAACATTCCTCACAGAGACAGTCAATAGATCTCTTATCAAAGCAAAACCTTCAGCAGTTTCTCATCCAACTCACAAAGCCCTCTGCTTCAGCAAGTACAAGATGAATGACAGATGGCACTGAGCTCATTTCAAGAAAGCAGGGCAAAAGCCAAATCCTCCAATGGTCTGAAATCAGCCCTGAAAGCAGTGAACTAACACATTCTTGTGTCATGGGGCTCTCTCTTCAGATGGTCAGCACAGTTATTCTGCTGCTTAAACAGGACATCAATGAAGCCACCTAATGCAGCATTATCAAAGCTCAGCCTTGAAAGCAGGGTAAAATAATTGGGGTTTATGCACTTTAAAGCATCACTCTAATAAAATCCTAATTAATTTATAAATGTACTTATTTCCCAGGAATCACAGAGTCTCACCATAGCAGGAGCTGGAAAAGACCTCTGGAGATCATCCAGTGCAACTCCCATGCTAACACACGTACAGCTAGAGAAGGTTGCACAGGAACATGTGCAGGTGGATTTTGCAAGACCTGAGAGAAGTAGGCTCTGCAACCTCTCTGGGCACCCTGCTCCAGGGCTCTGGCACCCTCAAAGTCAATGTAAAAGCACCCAGACTAGACTCAGCTAGCTGAAAGTTAAGGACTGAAGCTCTATTTACAGCTTAGCACAATGTACAAGCAGAGATATATACAATAGACAGGAATAGTTACAGAAATATACAAGTTAAAGGGAATACAGAAACACAATTCCCCTCCCAGAAATCAGAGACCCCAGGAGGGGGTCCCAACCACCCTTCCACCTTCTCCCCACCCCTCTACCTTACCCCAGGGTTTGGCTTATGCACAAGGTGAGTTTGGAGGATCGGCCAGGGGGCTTAGAAGGAAAGTGGTTAGTGAGGTTATTCAGCAGAGAGGAGAGGACTCACTGGCTCCCAGAGAGAGACCGAGAGACTGCCTTATCTGTGTTTGTCTTAAACATCTCAGCAAGCCCATGAGTGAAGCAGACATCACCATTGTTTTCTTTCCACAGTCTATAATATAATTTTCTCCATTAAAATGTTCCAATTAGCCTCAAATCAGCACAGTGAAGTTTTTGCTTACATTCAAGTGAAATCTCCTGCCTTCCAGTTTATGCCTGTTGTCCCTTGTCCTATCACTGGGCACTCCTGAGAAGAGCCCAGCCCCATGCTCTTGACCTCCATCCTTTCATTATTGATAAGCATTGATTGGATTTCCACCCCACCTCAGTCATCTCTTTGGACTAAACAGCCTCAGGTCTCTCGGCTTTCATCCTAAGTGAGATGCTTCAGTTTCCTCAGCATGTTTATGGGCCTCTGTCAGACTTCCTCCAGCAGTTCCCTATTCCTCTTGAGCTGGGGATACCAAAGCTAGACATAATACTCTAGATGTGGTTTCATCAGGATGGAGCAGAGAAGGAGAACCTCCGTTTACCTGCTGGCCACACTCTTCTTCACGTACTCACGCATCCTCTTTTGCCTCGTTTTTTCCTTCAGCTTTGCTTCACTGCCCCAGTAACAAAAGGATGATGCTCCCCATCCCCAGCTCACACAGAGCTGAGGTGTTACCACCTTGCACTTATTGTTCACACCAGAAGAGCTCATTTAAAAACTTTGTTAAGGCTTGATTGCTTTCTGCTCTCACACACAAGTTGTGAAGTTGGCAGAGAGTACAACTGGGTAGCCACAGCAGACAACAAAAGCAGTGTCAGGGTGTCAATCTCACTGACAGCATCTTTCAATAGTTAAGAGAATCTCAAACCACAACATTTCCTCCTAAGGAGCTGCGGCCAACAGATGCCACTGTTATTACTGTCTCCTGTTAACTTTCTCTACCTCTTCACTTAAATAATTCCCTCCACTCTGCTAGCAGGCTGCAAAAAATACTTCATGTAGCATCACAGAGGACAGCTGTATTGTAATTTCTGAATCTGTTTTCTTATGTAGTAAAAGTGAAGTAAAGCTGATGTTGATATGTTGGTTACACTGAGGTACACAGAAGTTGTTGGTTAGATGACTGCTCACAGCTAGTTGTCACAGAATGTTAGGAGATGGAAAAGTCCTTCTGGAAATCATCCAGCCCAACCCTCTGCCAAAGCAGAATCACCTAGGGCAGGTCACACTGGAACAAGTCCAGGTGGATTCTGACAGTCTCCAGAGAAGGAGACTACACAGCCTCTCTGGGCAACGTGCTCCAGGGCTCCAGCACCTTCACTCCAAAGAGGTTTTTCCTTCTATCCAAGCGGAACCTCCTGTGTTACAGCCTGTACTTGTTCCTTATCCTGTCACTGGGCACTACTGAAAAAAAAAAAAAAAAAAAAAAAAAAAAAAAAAAAAAAAAAGTCTGGCCCTTTTATCTTGACACCCACCCCTCAGGTATTTATAGTCACTGATCAGATTTCACTCTCAGCCTTCTCTTCTCCAGACTAAACAACCTCAGGCAGCTCAGTGTTTATTCACGGCAGAGATGTTCCAGTTCCCAACCATCCTCATAGTTCTCTGTTACACGAGCCTAAGCAGCAGGAAGCACTGCAACTGCATTCAGCCGGAGTGACAGCACCAAGAAGAAAGGATGCCAGGGGAAGTTCTCACTTTTCACTGCAGAGCAGAGAACTATAGTTAATATATCAGGAAGTCATGATGACAAGCAGATGGAAGAAGAATTCCACATGCTAGGGAGAAAGCCAGAGCAGGAAGTAGTAAAGGGAGATGATTTGTTTTGCAGCAGCAGTAAGCTTGCTGGGTCAAATTTGATAAATGTTAATTCTCCAATCTTATCTTTTTCACCAGTAAGCCAACAATATGATCCTAGTCTCAGAGTGATTACTTCAGGTTGCTCAAGGCCTCGTCCAACCTGGCCTTGAACACCTGCAGGGAGGGGACAAGGCAATCTGATCTAGTGTCTCACCATGCTCACTGGAAAGAATTTCTTCCTTGTCTCCAGTCTAAAACTCCCTTCCTCAAGTTCCAATCCATTCCTTCTCATCCTAGCACAATAAGCACTCATTAAAAGTCCCTCCCCAGTTCTCCTATAGGCCCCTTCAGGTACTGGAAGGCTGCTCTAAGGTCTCCCTGGAGGCTTCTCTTCTCCAAATTGAACATTCCCAACTCTCTCAGTCTGTTCCTATAGGGGAGGTGCTCCAGCCCTCTGAACATTTTTGTGGCCCTGCTGAACTAGGATGAAAACTGTACCCAAACTCCACTTGTCTTTCTGTGTCCATTACAAATGCAGTGATAAAAACAGGTTTAACAAGTAACCTTGGTTTAGTGGGCCTGGTGGTACTATGTTGATGGTTGGATTCTTGGGAGGTCCTTTCCAACCAAAACAATTCCAAGATTTTATCAACCATAACAAAATGTAATTGCCCTCTCCAATTACATACCTGTGCTTGCACAGCCCTTACTGTTACCTGCACACCTAAGAAGACTGCTCCTGGTTGTGACTTGCAGTTAAGCTATGGAAAGCCTGAGAAACACAACTCTTCACAAGCAAAACAGGAATTTCCTCTAAACACTCCTGGCAGGAAACAGAATCATAAACTTGTTTCAGTTGGAAAAGATCATCAAGTCCAACTTTCAATCTAAGACCGCCATAGAAGGGATCTCTCTATGCATGCAGTGACAGTGTCCTCATCTGCTGTCCTGCTTGCACATCACAACCAAGGGGGTTCACCAGGTGACCAAGAGAAGCTTGCTGTGAGTGGATGGACAGCTTCATCCAGCCTTGCTGGAGGCTGCTTTCTGACATCACAAGCAAAGAGCTCCTGGCTACTCACAAAGCTGACAGAATTAGCACCTTGTTGCATCATGCCTCCAACTTAACACGCTACATGATGACAAAGCTGGAAAAGTAATTTTGTTTCTTAATGTGGACAGGAGACATAATTTACATTGCCTGGATTGGAATCTTATCATCAGTCATCCAAAAGAAATTTTATTATATAAGACTTATTCAGAGGCAGACGTGCTGAAAACCTAGTTTTACACAACAACAACAACAAAAGCTGATAGGCTCTCATAAATATGTAAATTACTTCTCCATACACACCCTGCACACCAATTTGCTTCCTCTGTAAGACTTTCTGCTGCTCTTTGAGACCATGCTCAGCAGGTTTTGTTTGTAAACATCTCACAGTGGGCTTTTCTTTGTCAACAGCAACCTAAAACTGCTCTCCACACACATCCTGCAATGAAAATATTACTTTGGTGCATGTTTGGTTTGAAGTAGAACATTCCAGCTAAATTCTCTGATGCCACCTGAGCTTGTGAAGATACCTGCTTGCTAATGTAGCTACTACAGAATCACAGAGTGGTGGTGGGGTGAAAGTGACCTCTGAAGATCATTTAGTTCAACCCCCCTGCTAGACCAGGTTGCACAGGAGCATGTCTAGGGAAGTTTTGAACATCTCCAGTGAAGAGCAGCCTGCTCCAGTGCTTTGCTACCCTCAAAGGGATGAAGTTTTTCCTTATCTTTACAGGGAACCTTCTTTGTTCCAGTTTATTTTACTCCATCTGGGTGCCAGTGAATATTAGCAGCCTTGCAGAATCACAAAATAGTTGAGGTTGGAAGGCACCTGCAAAAGTCATCTAGTCAACCCCTCTGCAGTCATCAAGGACATCCTCAACTAGATCAGGTTGTCCAGAGCCCTATGGAGCCTCATATTTAGGATCTCCAGGGAAGGGGCCACAACCATCTCCCTGGGCAACATGTTCCAGTGTTACACCACCTTCATAATAAAGAACTTGTTCCTAACACTTGATCTAAGTCTGCTTTTCTCCACTTTGAAGTGAATCCACTTGTCCTATCACCACAGGCCTTTGTAAACAGCCTCTCTCCATCCTTCATGCAGGCCTCTTTCAGATACTGGAAGGCTGCTGTTAGGTCTTCCTGGAGCCTCCTCTTCTCCAGGCTGCACAACCCCATCTCACTCAGTCTGTCCTCATAGCAGATGTGCTCCAACTCCCTGATCATTTTCATGGCCCTCCTCTGGACCTGCTCCATCAGGCCCATGCCCCTTCCTACATTGAGGGCTTCAGACCTGGATGCAGTGCTCCAGGTAAGGTCTCACCAGAGCGGTGTGAAGTGGCAGAATCACCTCTCTGGATCTGTTGGCAATTCATCTTTTGATGCAGCCCAGGATGTGATTGGCCTTCCTTCATGCCTATCCTAAACTGGGTGGTGGGACACACTGGTTTGCAATCACATTAATACAGTATGCAACTCTCAGACTGAAACTGGAAACCACCTCCTTGCCATGGTCAGACCTACAGCTAGCTCCCAAATCACCCTAGCTTATGCTGTATGAAGTCCCAGCTGCTCTGTGCTCACAATACAGCTTTGTACCAACTTGGCTGGGGTTACACAAGGTTACCAGGACACACATACACAGTGGTCCTTTCTGCCATGCAGACTGCACACTCCTCTGCAAGCTGTGCCATCTGAACATGCCATCATGCTCACTTCTCTGTCAGTTAGCTTGCCTCATGTGCAGGGCAGGTCTCAAGGGCCACATCACAGCATCTCAGGAAACAACACTGGAGCAAGAACAGATATATGAGTCTTTAGCATCTGACTGGACCTTACTGAGAAGCTGAGCTACAAACACAAACAATTACAGAATGACAGGGGTTGGAAGAGAGATCTGGAGACCATTCAGTCCAACCTCCTTGCTGGAACAGGAGTAAAACACACAGAAACATCTTCAGATAGGTTTGTAATGCCTCCCAAGATAGAGACTCCACAACTTCTCTGAGCATCCTGCTTCAGTGCTCTGTTACCCTCAAATCACACAATTACAGAGGACCCCAAGGATCACCTGGTCCAGCCTTTCTGGGTGATAGTGGAGTTGAACTGAGCAGGCCCAGAACCCTGTCAGGATGAGTCTTCCAACTGCCCCATGTAGGGGAATTCACTGCTACTCCTGAAAGAGGATTCCAATTCTAACTTATTCTTGTGAAAAATTCTCTCCTGGAGCAAAGATCAAAAGTCCAGAGTCACAGACCACCTACAGCCCTTTAAGTCCATCAAAGGTGGGGAAATAAAACTTCAATCAAGCAGAAGTGGTCCTCAGTGGAGCAGGTGTGAAGATGTTTTTCCTGATGTTTAAGTGAAACCTCCTGTGTTCTCCCCAGACCCAGTAGCTCAAACTCAAATAACACTCAACACTATAAGCCTTCCAATAAACTTCTCAGTGGCTTTAAGTGCATTATGATTTCCCCAAAACTTTTATGGGAAAGAAAGCTCTGTCAAGAGACTATTTTAAAAATCATCTCCACAACTGTCTGAGTTCACAAGGAAAAGAAAAACCACAACTAAAACCCAACACCCAAGAACAGCTAAGAACTACTGGACATGTCTTACTGGTCAAGGACATTTTCAGAGACACAGAAACCCAGCTATTTTTATCTTATTCCATGCCCTCTTGGGTTAGGAAAATGAGCCAAGTCCTTTAGAAAGTTGTACTATGCTTAAATTGGCTTCTGCCTCAAAATGCAAATCTGCCCTGCCAACACATGCAGAATGTAAAACCTGCCAGTTGGGTGATGAGTGGGGAGGAGGAGAAGACTGCAAATGATGGCACAAAGAAAGGAGGTAAAAGGCACAGCCTGGTAAGAGAGAGATATGTATAAAGATTAATTCCATGTACATTTACTCCTGTGTAATCTGGAAATGACTGGAATAATGACAGTATTGCTCCTACAGCTGCTGATGTGTTCAAACATTTCTTTCTTGTTATTTTAAAGGATTACAGGCAAACACAAATCAATGTTTTGTGTGTGTGTTTTCATGCTTTCCTACTAAGTGAACACAGAATAATCTGTAACTGCTATTTTCTTTTTGTTTCCAGGTGGTCGTCAGGTTGGTAGTAATCCAGTTCATCTTTGGAACTGCTCCTACTGCTACAGGTTCAGTTCTCCTTCCTTTGGTGAAAACGTGCAGACTCTGCTCTTGAAAACACCCCTAAGAGAGCATCTCTAGACAGACTGATGGAGAGACCAGATCAGATCTTAGATACCACTCACAGTCTTGCTTACCTCCCAGATGGAGTCACTGATCTCTCCTGAGATTAGTCAAATTCTACAGAATTCCAAAGACTTTGTGGAAATGACTTCACAGAGTAAGAGATATCTGTGAGGATGCTTTCATTAGTTGCTTATAGTAGGAAAGAAAAGGAATTTTTCCATGTAAACACTAGGAAGAATTTTTTTTCACTGTGAGAACACTGGAACAGGCTGCCCAGTGGGGTTGTGGAG
>VWZE01020046.1:0-17897 GCA_013396675.1 Eubucco bourcierii
CCCCCTTCCATTTCCACTCTCTCTATGCTCCCACTCCTCCCTGTTTTCTTGACCAATCCAAATGGCCAGAAAATCTGGAGAAAACAAAAATAAGAGGAAGATTCCCAGACACCCAAAATTTGTCCCCAAATGGGCACCAGCAAGCAGAAAAAAGAGAAGCAGCATGCAGATATTTTTACTCCCTTGCCTGCCTCTACTCCACCTCTACAATTAGTCAGGGCCTGGTGTCTCAGGGTTTTTAATCCTGGTGTCACTTCCTGAGGTTCCAGAGGTTGAAGATGGCAAAGGTGTGGTTGGCACAAGTGCTGCTGAGAACTTCTTGGAAGTTCCTGGCTGGATTCAAGCTCCTCACTTGCCCCAGGGATGCAGAAGGAGATGCCAGAGCTCACTGAACACAGGCTGGCACCACAGGGACATTTTGAAAGCCTCCCCAGGCTGCTGACAGATGGGTGAGGAGCAGAGCTCAGGGCACACAGGCAGATGCTACCTGTCACTGCACCCTTCCTTCAGAGAGTTTTCCAGAGGGCTCAAATGGACATTGTTGTCTGCAGGGAGCCTGCTCCAAACAGCCTGTTCTGTCTTCATTACCTAATCCTCCTCAGGTTGTTGAAGGTTTTGGGGCTGGTTTTGTTTGGTTGTTTTTTAACTGATTCCTTTATTTCTCTTCTCCATTTCAGAAAAGAGCTATTCCCAGCTGGTGTTTATGTCCACAACTGCTGGGAGCTTATGGAACTTGCAAGCTATCCAGTCCATGTGCCAAATGGAACAAGACAAGGTTAGTAATGTCAGGAGGAACAGACATCCATGCTGCCTCTCCCCTGACTGCCCAGCCATAGAATGGCTTGAGTTGGATGGGACCTTAAAGATCATCAAGTTCCAACCCCCTACCATGGGCAGGGACACCTCACACTAGTCCAGGTTGCTCAAGGCCTCATCCAACCTTGCCTTGCACACTTCCAGGCATGAAGAAGCATCCATAGCTTTCCTGGGCTACCTGTTCCAGTGTTTCACCACTCTCATAGTAAAGAACTTCTTCCTAATGTCCAACCTCAACCTAACCTGCTCTAGTTTCAATCTATTCTCCCTCAACCTATCACAGAAAGCACTTGTAAGAGGTTCCTGCCTGGCTCTCCTGCAGCCCACTTCAGGTACTGGAAGGCTGCTCTAAGCTCTGCCTGAAGCCTTCTCTAAGCTGAACAGATTCAACTCCCTCAGCCTCTCTTTGTAGGAGAGGTGCTCCAGGCCCTCTGATCATCTTTGTGGCCTCCTCTAGATTTTGTGGCTCTCTTCTGTAAGAGAGAGCTCTGGCTGAAAGGAAAGCAGACAAAAAACAGCACAGATGACAGAACAGCCTAGAGGATTCCAAAGCATTTCACCTCCTTAGCCATACACAGTTGGTTCCACCTGCCACCAAAGTCCAGTTGCAGAGCAGCAGATGCCATTAGCATGAATAAATGGACACTGCAGGAGAGCCAAAGGTGTCCATCAGAAGGTGCTGAGAATTTTGGGCAGCAGAACCTAGCAATGGCAATGGAGCTATCACCTTAACATGAGCCAGCATGTGCACAGGTGGCCAAGAAGGCCAACAGCATCCTGGTCTGTATCAGTGAGAGGTTGGCCAGCAGAACCAGGGAAGGGATTGTCACCCTGGACTTGACACTGCTGAGGCCACACTTCAAATCTTGGGTTCAGTTTTGGGGCCCCCACTTGAAGAAGGACATTGAGGGGCTAGTTAGGTCCAGAGGAGGCCAACAAATCTGTTGAAGGGTCTGGAGCACAATTCCTGTGAGGAGCAGCTCAGGGACCTGGGGTTGTTCAGTCTGGAGAAAAGGAGGCTGAGACCTTCTGGCTCTCTGCAACTCCCTGAAAGGAGGCTGGAGCCAGGTGGGGGTCAGTCCCTTCTCCCAAAGAAGGAGTGGAAACAGCATCAAGCTGCACCAGGGGAGCTTTAGGTTGGACTTGAGAAGAAATTCCTTCTTTGAAAGTGTTCTCAAAGACACTGGAACAGGCTCCCCAGGGAGATGGTTTCATCCCCACCCCCGGAGGGGTTTAAAAGCTGCAGAGCTGTGGTGCTGAGGGACGTGGGTTAGCACCACGCTTGGTAGAGTTAGAGAATGGTTGGACTGAGTGATCTTAAAGGTCTTTTCCAACCAAAGCAATCCTATGACTCTGTGACCCTAGAGTGCTCCCTCATCTCCTTTCCAGATACGCTCCCATGTCCACTTCAGAGACCTCTGCCAGCGCACCGAAGCCAACGAATGCTGCCCGAGCTGGTCCCTGGGGAACTACATTGCTGTGCTGTACAACAGATCCTCATGCCTGGAGATAACCCAAGGAGACATCTCCCATACCCTGGCTCTCCTTCGTGCCTGTGCTCCAGACTACCACAAAGGAATCCTCACCCCCTCCTGCGTAGGTCCTGAGCCTGTGAGGCAGAAACACTCTCAGTGTGCCCAGGTCCCAGAGAAATGTACCCACTTCAATGTCATCTACCAGCTGCTTCACTTCCTGGTCGACAGGGACTTCCTCAGTCCCCAGACGATGGAGTACCAAGTGCCATCTCTCAAGTACAGCCTCCTGTTTTTGCCTACCAGGAAAGGGGCAGCTATGATGGGGATCTACCTAGACAACCTTGAGTCCTGGGATCTCTTTGATAACTACACATCAATCACTGGAATGGACCTGGGCCTCAAGCAGAAACTCTTCCAGCACTACCTTCTGCTGGACACCAAGTATCCAGTCCTGGCAATATTAGCTATTTTTCTAGGCATTTCTTTTTATCTACGTTCAGTCTTTATTACCCTGATGGTCCTGCTCGCCCTTGTCAGTTCTTTAACCATCTCCTACTTCTTGTACAAGGTGGCCTTCAGATTCACCTACTTCCCCTTCATAAACCTGACAGCAGTCATCATTCTCAGCAGCGTTTGTGCCAACCACACCTTCGTCTTCTTCGACCTCTGGAACCTCAGCAAGAGCCAGAACCCTTCCGCTGGGCTCTCCCAGTGGGTGAGTCAAACCATGCACCACTTTGGGTACCTGACGTTGGCATCTTGCTTCACCACGGCTGCCGCCTTCTACGCCAGCTACATCAGCAGCATAACTGCCATCCGCTGCTTCGCCGTCTACATGGGCACCTCGGTGCTGGTCAGCCTGGCGCTCATGCTGACCTGGCTGCCTTCTTCCGCCGTGCTCTACGAGCGCTACGTAGCCACCACCTGTGTTTACAAGCCAGAAGACTACTGGAACAAGGCCGGCCACAAGAGAGCTGCTCTCTCCCTCCACTACATTCTCAGGGGTCTCCAGAACATGCTGGCTGAAACCTCCAAGCTGCTCTTCGAAAAGCTGCTGCCTTGTGGGGTCATCAAGTTCCGCTACATCTGGATCTGCTGGTTTGCTGCCTTAGCCATAGGAGGTGCCTACATTTCCTGCTCCAACCCCAGACTCAAGCTCCCGACTCTGGAGACGTCGTCTGTTCAGGTGTTTAGGCTGAGCCACCCCTTTGAGAGGTACGACTCTGAGTACTGCCACCAGTTCATGTTCCAGAGGCTGGAGCGTGGAGAAGGGCAGCGTATGCCTGTCACCATCGTCTGGGGCATCCTGCCTGTGGATAATGGGGACCATTTCAACCCAAAAAGCAACAGCACCCTAGTGACAGATGTCACCTTCACAATCCAAACCGCCGATGCCCAGAAGTGGCTCCTGGAATTCTGCCATAAAGTGAAGAACAAAACTTTCTACTACCCTGACGCAGAGCAGAAATCCACTGTGTGCTTCATGGAGGAGTTCCTCAGGTGGATGGACAGCCGCCAGTGCTCCCAGCAAGACCACAGCTTCAACCTTTGCTGCAACCAGTTCTCTTTCCCTTATGGAAGTGAAGTCTTCCTACATTGCATCAAAATGATGCTCCTGGAACAGGACAGGGAAGGGACAGAAATGTATGACCTGGGCCTCAGGTTTGACAGGGAAGGAAATCTGGCTGCCTTGGTGCTGCAGTTCCAAACTGTTTATCACTACAGCTTCAATTACAGCAAAACCAAACAATTCTACGAGGAAATCGACCTCTGGCTAACGGAGGAAATGAAAACTGCCCCCGTGGGGCTTCAGAACGGGTGGTTCACCAGTAAACTAGAGCTATACAACCTCCAGCACAGCCTCAGCACAGAAACGATGGTGGTCATGGGGCTCTCCATAGCTGTTTCCTTCGTGGTGCTGCTGCTCGCTACCTGGAATGTCCTCCTGAGTGTCTTCTCTGTCACTGCCATCGCAGGCACTGTCCTGGTAACCGTTGGCCTCTTGGTCCTCTTGGAGTGGCAGCTGAACGCGGTGGAGTCTCTCTTCATTTCGGCTGCAGTTGGTCTTTCTGTTGACTTTACTGTCAACTACTGCATCTCCTACCACCTGTGCCCCCACTCCGACCGCCTGAGCCGAGTGGCCTTTTCCCTGAAGCAGATGAGCTGCGCCACGGCCATGGCAGCTTCTGCTCTCTTCTCCACGGGGGTCATCATGCTGCCCGCGACGGTGCTGGCGTATCGGAAGCTGGGGATATTCATCATGATGATCAAGTGCATCAGCTGTGGGTTTGCCAGCTTCTTCTTCCAGTCACTCTGTTGCTTCTTTGGCCCCGAGAAGAACTGTGGGCAGATCCTTTGGCCTTGTGCCCACACCATGAAGGACTACGCCGACGAGTCAGGGCTGAATGGGAACTTTGCCTGTGGAGGGAGCGAGAAGCAAAGCCGCTTGCGGAAGGTGCAGGAGTCCAACACCACCAACGAGCAATACGAGCTGCAGCCCCTGTCCAGAAAGCTCAGTGACAGCTTTGACAACAGCACGTCCACAAGCAAGCTGTCCAACCGGCTCTCCGAAGACACACAAGCTGAAGACAACAGATGCCCCAGAACAGGAATGCACCCTTCCCTTCAAAGAGAGAGACAGAGCCTGCAGGAGACCCTGGAAGACCAACAGGTTGGCCTCTGCCAGTGTCCTGCCTTGCAAACTTCCTCTCCGTACAAGCACAGCAGCTCAGAGGCAGAAATTCACAGGGAGAGGCTCCGTGGAGATTGTCACTGTTGGAAGTACAGTCCAAAAGCTTGGGATGCGTCTGGGCTGGACCACATCCAGCCAGATGGTGTGAAAGAAGAAGAGCAGCTCAATAAATCCCAGTGCTCCAGTGAAACTGCCCAGCAGCAGTCGGATTATACCTCAGAGAACAGCCATCTCCCTGCCGCTGACACCTACAAGATTCACAGGTGCCTTTGTTCCCTCGGCAGCTCCTTTGACATGCTCAACATCTCCAGCGAGACGTCCATCAGTGATTTTGAGCAAGGCCTCAAGCTCGCCGAGTCGGCCAGCTCTTGCCCTGACGTCTTGGAGCTGTCTGATTCCTACAGCCAGATGGAGAGAGGCTACCTGAACGGCAAGAGAGATACCCTGCGGCTGGACCTGCGGGAGACCGTCTTTGACGTCTGTCCGGCAGCGTCGCAGCAGAACAGCTCCTCTTGGAAGAATCGCTTTGGCTCGGGGAGCGAAGGCCCAGTTGTGTTACCCAACAGCCAGCCAGACATGCCTGATGTTTGGATCAAGCGATCTAGCGCACAAAGTTCCGGCTACAACAGCTGAAGCCTTGCACAGGACACAGCTGTGCTGCTAGGGGAAGCTGAAATCTCCTCTGAACTGTACATATGAGGCTTTGTTTCCACCCAACTCTCCTAGAGCAGACACCTGTTCTTGGATTGCAGCTGGGCAAACACCTAGCGCTTCACAGACCCAGCAGGTCTGAGACTAGGGAGGGAGGTCAGCCTGGATGGAGTACAAACCCTCAGACCTCCTGAGTATCTGGTGCCATATTCACAGAACTGATGGAGAAAACCCATTCTGCCATCTCCTAGGAGGTGATAGGCTTTTGTTTTCGTGCCAAGGTCACATAGGAGAGGAATAATGAGGTGGATCTCACAACAGAGAAAGGGAGCTCATGTAAAAAAAAATAAATAACCCAGCCCCCAAACCTGCAGCTACTGGAAATGTAGATAGCAAGTGAGGAGTGTATTGCTAACCCCCCCAAAAGAAAGTCTTTCACTTTCTACTGAGTCAGAAGCTCTTTTATCATTGAATCATGGAATTGTTTGGGTTGGAAAAGACCTCTCTAAGATCATTGAGTCCAAACCATCAACCCAACACCGCCATGGTCATTAAGCCATGTCCTGAAGTGCCATGTTCACGTGTTTCTTGGACACCTCCAGGGGTGGTGACTCTGCCATTACCCTGGCAAACCTATTCCAGTGCCTGGCCAATGCGAAGCCCAGTTCACAGATGTCATCAAAGTCATCCAAGTAATATTTAAAGACCTCCTTGAGCCTTCTGAGTTGGTGAGAGTCTCTTGCTGATCGTGCAGGAGGCAGCAGAATCCAGCCCGAACCTATTTTCAGTAGTGGTTCAGTTTGTTTGATCCGGAAAAAATCCCTTTCTATTACTGCCAAAGATACTCAGTGTGAATGTTCCCTTTGAGAAGAGTGTCCTCATCCCCTCAGTGGTTCAGGTGCTTTGTGTCTCATCTTCAGAGCTCGTTCATTTTAGGCATCCCCCCAAAATCATGTAACTTAAAAAAAAATTACCTGGTGAACCTTGAATTCTACTTTGCTTTTGGTGGTGGTGGTTTGCTTTGGGTTCTTTTTTTCCTTCTCTACCAGAAACAAACAGGAAAACAAACACTTCCTTGCCTTTAGCTGCTGAAAAAGAGAAAACATTCTCTAGAGGAGTTGACATAAAATAAATGCTTCTGAGAAACTTTCCTAAACCTGAGTGATGTTTCATTTTCACCAGCCACCTGGACTAAAGGTGTGGGGCAAGAGGATGGGGTCAGACTCTCCTCAGCGGTATCCAGTGACAGGGCAAGGGGCAAGGGTTACAAACTGGAACCCAGGAGATTCCAGCTGAAGCTGAGGAGAAACTTCGTCGGCGTGAGGCTGCTGGAGGCTTGGGGTAGGCTACCCAGAGAGGCTGCGGATTCTCCTTTTCTGGAGAGGTTCCAAACCCCGCAGGACACTGCGCTCCTGGGCAAGCTGCTGTGGGTGACGCCGGTTTAGCAGGGAGCGTGGAGTGGATGATCTCCAGAGGTCCCCCTCCTCCGCACCACGCTGAGCTCAGCCTCCGCTCCCCGCCCCGCTCGCCGGTTCCTGCGCTCGGCGCTGCACTGCGGCTGCGCCGCTGCCGGGAGGGGCTGTGCGCAGGCGCCGTAGCCGCAGCTGTTGGAGGCGGCTGGATTCAAACGGCGCCGGGGCGGGAGCGCCGCAGCTATGGACGGTAAGGCTTCGTCTTCTCGCATCCCTGTACTCGGTAAGGGGTACTGCCTTGGGCTTTCGTCAGGTGCGTGAGCGCCGTGGGCTGCAGGGAGGAAGGGCTGAGCCCGGGTCCCGGGAGCCGGGCCGGGGCCCGAGGCCAGGCCGCGCTGCGGGAGTTGGGAGGGGAGGCTTTGTTTGGGGAGCTGCCGGGCTCGTGGTGGTCTCTGCACGGGGGCTGGCGGACAACAAGTTCGCCATGAGCGACCAGTGTGCTCTTGTGGCCAAGAGGGGCAATGGTCTCTTGGGAGGCATGCAGAAGAGTGTGGCCTGCAGGCTCTCCTCTAGGGAGGCCACAGCTGAAGTGCTGGGTTCGGTTCTGGGCTCACCGAGTCACGAAAGGCAGGGAAATACTGCAGAGAGCTCCAAAAAAGCCGAGGGGCCTGGAGCAGCTCTGTGAGGAGCAAAGGCTGAGAACCCTGCTGATGCTGAGCCTGGAGAAGAGCAGCCCCAGAGGGCATCTGCTCAATGCTCAGCAAGAGATAAAGGGCAGGGGCCGAGAGCATGGGGCCGGACTCTAGTCAGTGGTGCCCGGTGACAGGACAAGGGGCGGAGGGCACAAACTGGAATGCAGGAGGTTCCAGCTGAAGGTGAGAAATTTGTTTGTTGTGAGGATGCTGGAGCTCTGGAGCAGGCTGCCCAGAGAGGCTGTGAAGTCTCCTCTGGGGATATTCCAAACCCTCCTGACCGTTGTGCTCCTGGGCAAGCTGTTGTGGGTGGATTGGATGATCTCCAGAGGTCCCTTCCAGCCTCCACCACGCTGGGATTGTGTAAAACCCAGTTACAGGCTTTATTCATTTGCTTTGTCTCAGTTTGAGGCTTTGGTTAACAGCTCTTTTTGCTGAATGTTGCACCTTTGAGCTCTGTTCCAGTGCTGGGCCTACAGACCCTGTGTCCTCTGCTCACTGATGACTGTGGTCTACTGAGGGTTAACAACACTTTCCTTCAGGTGCTCTGACTTCTACAAGCCATTTGATGCTGCTTACAGCACTTCAGAGAGATGAGGCATCCAGGCTGCACGGTCAAAACACAGAGCTAGCCTGCATCAGGGGAAACTCCCACATCACTCTGATTTCAATGTGGTTGTGTCATTGGGAAAAACTGCTTCCTAAACCCACTGTGGCAGGCAGCTGCTGCTTAAAGCCAAATAAACTTTGCTTAGAGGCTGTAATTCCCCACAGTGTTTTTGGGTTTGGTTTTGTTTTGTTGTTTTTTTTTTTTTCTGGAAGTGTATCTAATGGCAGTGAACTAAAAAGGGGGGAAGCTCCTGTAACGGAGGGTTTCAAGTGGGCTGTGTTTGTTTTGCTTTCAGTCGTGAAAAGCTGTGCTCAGAAACCTGTGGCATGCAGCCTGCTTGATGCTGAGACCTCCTTTATCATGCCTGTGTTACCACTTCAAGTTTTTTCTCATTAGTGATAACCTTGTAATTGTTTTAACACTCTGAGTGATGTGTGGCTTGTTCTGGATTGGAGTCTCAAGTCTGCCCTTAATTGTTGCTACCTTAAAATCTTCATTCTAGCCCAATGTAATTGTGATTTACCTCAAAGTGAAGGTTTAAGAGGTCGCAAAATTGTTTGGGTTGGAAAATACCTCCAAAATTGAGTGGAGCCAGCAACTCAACACCACCATGGCCACTAAAGCATGGCCCCAAGGTTCTTGAACACCTCCAGGGACAGTGACTATAACTCCTCCCTGGGCAGCCTGTTCCAATGCCTGACCACTCTTGCAGGAAAGAAATTCTTCTTAAAATCCAACCTAACCCTCCTCTGGCACCACTTCAGGCCACTTCCTCTCATTCTATCACCTGATACTAGGGGGAAGAGACCAGTCCTCACCTGGCTCCAATCTCCTTTCAGGGAGTTGTAGAGAGCTATGAGGTTTCCCCTCAGCCACCTCTTCTCCAGGCTGAACACCCCCAGGTACCTGAGCTGCTCCTCATAGGACTTGTGCTCCAGATCCTTCACCAGCTTTGTTTCCCTTTTCTAGACCTGCTCCAGCCCCTCCATGTCCTCCTTCAAGTGAGGGGCCCAAAAGTGAACTCAGGATTTGAAGTGTGGCCTCACCAGTACCAAGCCCAGGGGGACATTCCCTGCCCTCATCTTGCTGAGCACACTCTTGCTGATACAGACCAGGATGCTGTTAGCCTTCTTGGCCTCCCAGGCACACCCTGGCTCACCTTCAGCTGCTGTCCAAAACCACAGCTCCATTGCTATTGTCAGGTTCTGCTGCTGCTGTTCAGCTGCTGTCAACCACCCCACTAAGGTCCTTTTCTGCTGAGCAGTTTCCATCCACTCTGCTCCCAGCCTGGAGCTTTCATCCAGTAGCTGTGTGTTATGGTGCTGTCTTGCTGACAGTGGTGTTTTCTTTGTTGTCTTTTTTTCTCCTCTTGTGCAAATGTAAACAGCTTTTTCTTCAAAGAAGCTGTGTGGCAGCAAAGCAGCAGAGATGGAGTTCAGCAAAATTCCCAGCTTCAGCTCAAGTGTTTCAGTGGAAGGTGCCTCGAAAGTTGCAAAGCAAGGGTAAATGGAAGCAAAATGCTGATGGGTTTATTACTTGGCAAATGGCCTAAAGCTGGCTTTGCATTTTGCAGGCTTGGTCATCTGCCAGAGTGTGGTGGTCTTCTAGTAACTGCATTTTGCCCATCTTTTAAGGTTGCCTAAATCTGGCAAGAAAGTGGAGCCACCTTCAAAGACGACAGCTGCAAGAGGGTAGGTGTCCTCAAACCTCTGGTAGCTTTCTTGCCAAGGTCACTGATGAAAGCTCTTCATCAGAAAGAGCAGCAAATGCTTCCAAAAAAGGGCATGTTTGTGGAAGGCAAAGAGCAAGTGTGTGATACTTGTTGGCTTTTCCCTAAATCTTTGATGTTTGCCCTTGCAGACTTCCCAAAAGATCCAATCTACAAGTAGGGCTGCAGATGAAGAATCAGATGTTGGAAACAGAAAATCAGCAGCTACACTTTGAACTGACAGAAGCAAGGGTAAGAAAAAGATCATTTGTTGAGTAATTATTACATTCTGATTACTACAGGATTGCATCAAAGGCTTTACTGCTCCTTTTCCTGTCTCCATTAGAAGTCAGCAGTTTGGGTGGGCTGGGTTCTCTCCTCTAGTACCTGTAACATCTGCTAGAACCTGGAAATGAGAGCAGCAGAGGTATGTGGGGGGGATCATACACCCAGATTGCTGTTAAATAGTCAGCAGAGCTCTAACATAATTTTGAACTTGTCATAGAAGACATTTCCAGCTCACAACTCTACACTTGCATGAAAATGTATTAAAACAGCCTCAATATTGCCAGATGCTTCATAGCAGAAACTGTAAACAATCACTTGCCACTGATGGTTTGAGATCTGTCAGTTCTTTTCCTTCCATAGCTCCTAACTTATGGTAGATAGACAATTTCCTTGTTCTTTTTGCCCATCTCTCCTCACCTGAGCCCACCTGAGTGCAGTGTGAAAGTGCATGCAGTGCTGAAGCTGTGGGTTCAGGAATGTGTGTGGTCTCTTTTTAGTAAGAAAGAAAGACTGGTGGAAAAGGACATGGGGGTGTTGGTCAGCATCAGAGTGTGCCCAGGTGGCCAAGAAGGCCACCAGCAGCTTGGCCTATGGCCAGCAGGACCAAGACAGAATCAGGGGAGTTGGACTAGATGATCTCCAGCCCCAGCACGCTGGGATTCAGTGATGCTTATCTCGCAGCTTGATTTCTTTAAGTGCCTTTGAGACCTCCTGTGAGATGTTTAAATAGCTTCTGACCCTGTCAGCTGGATCACCCTAAGCCACAGGCTTATTGATTCTCTTGGAGAGCTGCCTTCAACTTGTGAGGCAGATCAGCTTATCCCACTGCTTGGTGATATCTGAAGTGTGTAGGGAGGCAGTGTTGTGGGTAAAGATTCCAAGATGCCTTTTTTCCTCCCAGGCTTTATATGTTCTTGAGTGCAGCAAACTCCTGGATTATCTCTATCCAAGAGGGAGCACAGTGAGAGGCACTGGCATTGCATAAGAGAAATTTGTCTCTAGGGTCTGTGGTTTGTTTATTTTTTTTCCCTAGTAATGGCTACAAGCTGCAAATGTGATCAGTGCATGAATGACAGAATGGTAGGGGTTGGAAGGGACCTCTGGAGATCATTTGATCCAACCCTGCTGCCAAGGCAGGGGTCACTTAGAGAAGGTCACACAGGAACATGTGCAGGTGGGTTTGGAATCTCTCTAGAGATGGAGACTCCACCACCTCTCTGGACAGGCTGCTCTCCTGCTCCAGCACCCTTCAATTAAAGAAATTCTTCCTCATGACTGCTCTCCTGCTCCAGCACCCTTCAATTAAAGAAATTCTTCCTCATGATTAGATGGAATTTCTGATGCTGCAGTTTGTGCCTGTTACCCCTTGTCCTGCCACTGGGCACTACTGAACACAGACTGGTCCCATCCTCCTGACACCCACTCTTGAAGTATTGATCAGCATTGATGAGATTCCCCCCTTCAGTCTTCTGTTCTCCAGCCTAAATGGCCCCAGTTCTCTCAGTCTTTCCTCCTCAGGGGGATGCTCCAGCCCCCTCAGCATCTTTGCAGCCCTGAATCCTTTCAAGAAGCAGGAGTAAGAGTCAGCAACACACTCACTGGCTGTGGTGGCAGTGACAGACAGGCAAGATCTGATCCTTGGTGCTAGTGGAGCACTTGAGCCATTAGTGATACCAAACATGATGCTAATGAGAAGAAAATCTTCTTGGAAACTTGATTTAACTACAACCTGTGTCCATGACAGGGCACTATAAAAGAGTTGGAGGAAGAGAAGGGATTGCTGATGCAAGAAATTGAGAAACTCAGGAAGTCCCAGGAGACTTGCATGGTGATATTAGCAAAAAGATTCATCAATCCTGGTAAGGACTGTGCATTTTGCATGTTCTGATTCTCTTCATGAAATACTTGGATCCTGCTTCCCAGTGCTGCTGTAACTCCAGGGTGGGCTCTTTTTGAAGCTGAAGAGAAAAAAAAAGCTGCTTCCTGTGGTAGGCCCAGTCCTACTTTGAAAATGTAGTCTTTCTTGCTGTAGAAAGTTACTTTGAAAAGGTGTGAGCTCTTGAAAGGAAAATTATCTGTGTATTAGAGGTTCACCAGTGCATCCCATCAATTAATTACAGACAGCAAGACTTTGGAGGAGGAAGAGAAGATCCAAGAATGCCAGCAGCACACACAGGTAAGAACATTTTGAAAGAGCAGTCAGAGTTAAATGGGGTTTCAGAGCTTCTGTGAGCTACTGAGGCTGTGAGGCCTGCATTTTTTTTTCACATTATGTGAAACTAGATTGAAACTGGATGTTAGGAGGAAGTTGTTTGCAGTGAGGGTGGTGAGAGACTGGCACAGGTTGAGGGTGGTGAGACACTGGCAGAGGTTTCCCAGGGAGGTTGTGGAGCACAGAATCACCCAACGTGATCTTTGATCACGTTGGGTGATTCTGTGCTCCACAACCTCCCTGCAGGTCTTCTGTGCTCCACAACCTCCCTGCAGGTGTTCAAGGCCAGGTTGGATGAGGCCTTGAGTGACCTGTACTAGTGGGAGGTGTCCCTGCCTTCCAGCCTTACCATTCTATGATTATTTTTTTTTTTCTCTTGGCTCTTCAGAGCTTAACTCAGAAGCTCCTGGAAGAACTGAAGCAGTTTAATCAAGCAGCTGCAGAAGAAAGGAAGGCACTTCAGGTAAGACACTGACTTTGTGAAGATTGTGACTTCCTGGTGCTGTGTGACACCCTGAAGGTTATTTTGTTCCTATCAGCACTGTTCTGGTCTCCAAAATGACCCAGAAGTGGAAGGCTCCATTTATATGTTATACATCTATAAAGGAAATGTGTGACTTGCTCTTAAAGGTGGCACTTAAAGCACAGCTGATGCTTGCAGACTGGTTTGGCTTAAAGGGACCTTTTAAAGGTCATCTAATCCAGCCAGCAGGGGGTCTTGTATGAGTCAACTGGAAATGATTAAATTGACCTTGGAGTTTAAAAAAAAGGCAGACAGTGAGGGTGATGTTGATGACTGATAGCTTTTAATTCAGGTTGGCTCAGTTCCAGAGTAAAGGTGGTGTCATCACTGGACCAGAGGTGTCCCTGCTTAGACCAGCTCTTCTCCAGAGAGTTTTTGAGACTCTTGCAGGTGATTGCAAGCACATCTAGCAGAAGACTCTGGCTGTTAAATCTTCTGAATTCCAGTTTAACTCAGGGACTGTGAGCTCAGGCTGTCTCTGGGAACTGAGGCAGGCACAAGCAGCACAACATCTCCTGCTGACCAAGAGAATCACCAAACTGTGCTTCTGTGACTCTTGGTAAGAGCCAGTCAGTGAAGTCATTGTAAGACTTCTTAAACTTTGGTCACAAACTGAGGTTTTCCTCAAGGAAATCAGGTCAGGGACATCCTAGTCAGGGCAGACTGATCGTAGCTTAGCTGGAGAGCTCAGGTCCTTTAGATGGAGCTGCTTTAGAACTTGGCTTTGCTCTTCACTACTTTGGTGTTAGGAAAATGTGTTCCCCAACCTCTCTAAACCTTGTGTGCCTTGACTCCTGGCGTTGCCCAGCCTCTCTGAACATTGTGTTCCCTGATGTCCCCACACAGGCATGCATGGCCAAGTGGCAGGCAGCTACAGCAAAGATGCAGCAGGAGACCATGGAGAAACGTGCTTCTCTGCAAGTACAAATGAAGAACTGCACAGCAATCCTCGATGAGATGGAGCAGCTCCTGGATATGTGAGGCTGGAGGCTGGACTGTGCTCTGCTTTTTGAGGGTTTCTTCCTTGTTCCGTGGTTTCTCTACTTTCTCCCAAATCTTATCTTGATGGCCTTAACCAGCAGAAGGGTGCGTTGCTGGAGCAGGATGGGTAGCTATGGTGTGTGAGTTGCTCACAACCCTTGCTGCTCTTCCCACGCCTGCCACGGCTTCGTCTGGCCCCTCTTCAGCGTTCCCCTCGCCGGTGCCCGACCATCTGTCGCTGTTCGTTCCCTTAACTCTCTCTGCTCTTAACCTATTAAACGTATTTCGAGCACACGGAGACGCCTCTGCTACTCGGACCGACACTGCTCGCTTCTTCCGCCCACCGGAGAGGCGGGGCGGAGGGGCGGAGAAGCTCTTCCCCCGGAGCCGGGCCGCGCCTGCGCGGAGGGTGGGAGGCCCGGGGGCAGCCATGGCGGCGACGGTCGTGGCGGTGGCGAGGAGGGCAGCGCTCGGTGCGGGGCTGCGCGGAGCCCGGCGCTGCCAGCCGCTGTGGCTGCTGCGGCGGAGTTGCGCGGGGCTGGCGGTGGACGACACGGTGAACGGGCTGAGCGCGGAGCAGCGGCAGGTAGCGGCCGCCGGCGGCCCCGCTGCTGCGGGTTGCGGCGGGAAGGGAGGCGGTGGCCCGGGNGCCGCGGCGGGAGGGGTCGCGTCCAACCCGAACCTGCCCTGGGGCAGCACGGAGCTGATTGCTCTCGCCCTGTTACGTGCAACCAGGGAGAAGAGGCCTGCGCCCACCTGGCGCCAGCCTCCTGTCGGGGAGCTGCGGAGAGCCAGGAGGTCTCTGCTCAGCCTCCTTTTCTCCAGGCTGAACAACCCCAGCTCCCCCGGTTCCTCACCAGCCCTGTTCTCCAGACCCTTCGCCAGTTTCGTTGCCCTTCTCTGGACCTGCTCCGGTCGCTCAATGTCTTTCTTGGAGTGTGGGGGCCAAAACTGAACCTAGTGGTCAAAGTGTGGCCTTGCCAATGCTGAGCACAGCGAGAGGATCCCTGCCCTGGTCCTGCTGGCCACACTCTTGCTGATCCAAGGCAGGATGCTGGTGGCCTTCTTGACCACCTGGGCACACTGCTGGCTCATCTTCAGCCAGCTGTTGACCAACACCCCCAAGTCATCCTCTGCTGGGCAGTTTCCAGCCACTCTTACTCACTTCCATGTTTCTAAGTGCTGAGATCTTACAGTTTGGGGGAAGATTGAGAGACTTCTAACACCTCCCTCACCAAGCAAACCTGCCTGCATTAAATATTCTCTATGAAGAAAACAGGATAACTGAAGTCATTCCAGTTGGATGCACCAGCACAGCTTAATTAGCATGTATCCTTATTACAGGCATCTGCATATAACTAAATGAAGGCATAAACAGCTACTGGGATGGGGTAATCCATCACAAACTTTGCTCACCACTTTCCAAAGTTTCCTGACTCAAACCACCCAGTGCAGCCCTGGTGGAGGCAGCAGTTCAGCAGCAGTTCAGCAGCAGTCCATCATGTTGGGGGAAGACTGAAGATTAAGTGCTGAGAGGACCTTCAGCACATCAGTATCTGCTCTTTAAAGAACTCCTGGCTCCCTGGCTGAAATATATGAAAGCCCCAAAGCATCCATTTCATTGTGACTTTGTGCTTCCTTGTTTGGGATTTCTCCCTAGGGGTGTTCCAAGGCCAGGCTGGATGGGGCCCTGAGCAGCCTGCTCTAGTGGGAGGTGTCCCTGCCCATGGCAGGGGAGCTTGGAACTAGGTGATCTTTAAGGTCCCTTGCAACCCAAACCATTCTGATGCGGAGTCACCTGGCAGGGGAATGTTGGCAGTATCTTAGGGAAGACAGCAGCAATGTACTGATGAGATGTAACCTATCTGTTTCTCCTGATCTCTTTTCCCAGCTTAGACAGACCATGACAAAGTTCTGCCAAGAACATTTGGCTCCAAAGGCCCAACAGATCGACCAGGACAATGAATTCAAGGAGATGAGGGCAAGTATTTCATCTGTGTTTAAAGCAGAGAGGGGTGACAGCCTGGCTGGGCTTTGATCTGTGCCTAAGTCCAGACAGAGAACCCCAACCCACAGCCACAAGTGGATTAGCTTTTCAAACTTGAAAGCCAAGGAGATCACAAGTTTTTGATTTCCTGTCTCATCTTTTCTTAACTTTCAGCAACCTGGGGTGGAAACCAGGCAGCCTGAGAGAAAAGTAAAAGCTTGGTAGTGGTCCTGTTTAGGTTTTCATCATGGGATTTCTGGCTGGCTCTCAGGCATCTCCTCTGATGTGTGTTTTTTTTCACCTGGGACTTTTGGACACCTTGGCTTTCTCCTCAAATTTGTGCTGGGAATACAACATTCTGTGTGCAAGTGCTGCAGTGTGGAGCTGGTGAGCTGAGCCTTGCCTGAATTCTGTGCTGCAGCAGCAGCAGCATTTGATTGATGAATGTGAGAGGTCCAACTCTCAGCTTTCATAAGCTCCACAAGACTTTAAAAGCTCAGAACATCTGCGAGGCTTTCCTGGAGCTCTGATGTCGGAGGTTTCAGGGCTGTAGGCTCTGCTTTGAAGTGAAGTGTATAAATTTAGTCTGGTGCACCAGATGTCATCCAGAGCTACCCCAGCCAGCAGGACCTGGGAGGCAATTCTGCTACAGTTCTGCTCTGCTGAGACCTCCACCTGCAGTTCTGCCTCCACTCGTGGGGCCTCCAGCACAAGAAGGAAGTGGAACTGCTGAAGTGGCTCCACAGAAGGCTGCAATGATCAGAGGGCTGGAGCTGTTGGGGCAGGCTGAGAGAGTTGGGGCTTTTCAGCCTGGGGAAGAGAAGGCTCCAGGGAGCTGCATTTTAGTAACTGAAGAGGGCCTACAGGAAGGCTGGGGAGGGACTTTCTACAAGGGCTTGCAGTGATAGGACAAGGGGCAGTGGCTCTGAGCTGGGAGAGGGGAGGTTTAGACTGGAGATGAGGAAGAAGTTCTTCACAGTGTTGGGTGAAGCACTGGCACAGGTTGCTCAGGGAGGTTGTGAATGCATCCTGCCTGGAGGTGTTGAAGGCCAGGTTGGATCAGGCCTTGAGCACCCTGGGCTAGTGGGAGGTGGGGTCAGAACTAGATGATCTTTAAGGTTCTTTCCAACCCAAACCATTCTGTGATTCTTTTCTGTGATCATATTCTTTGAAGTCTGGAGCCTCTTCACTGATAGCTGCCTTGTGCCAGGCCCTCACCTGCATGTCTGTTGTGTGATGGAGGAGAAGCTGCAGTCTGAAGCAGCAGCAAGGAGATGGCCCCACCAGTGCAGGTGTGGTTCTCACTGGGGACATCCTTTGCTGCTGAATTGTGTCACAGCTTCCCTTTTCCTCTGCTGCCACGTGGTAGACAGAGCTGATGTGGATGTCTCAATCCATCTGGCAGCTCTGTGTCTGGAATCATGTGGTAGTGTTGCTCAGTCTGGGTGACTGGGGGATGAAGGAGCTGGTGGTCAAGGAGGATTGCTTATCCTCAAGCAGATGAAGTCTGCAGCAGAGGTGGCACAGAATCACAGAAGGTCAGGGGCTGGAAGGGACCTTGAAAGCTCATCCAGTCCAACCCCCCTGCCAGAGCAGGGTCACCTACACCAGCTCACACAGGAACATGTCCAGCTGGGTTTTGAGTATTTCCAGAGAGGGAGGCTCCACAACCCCCCTGGGTAGCCTGTTCCAGTGTTCTGTCACCTTCACAGGGAAAAAATTTCCTCCTCATGTTTAAATGAAACTTCCTGTGCCTCAGCTTCCACCCAGTGCCCCTTGTGCTGGCATTGGGCATCACCCAGCAGAGCCTGGCTCCAGCCTCCTGGCACTCACCCTGCACATATTTATAA